>JBBPDC010000017.1:16517192-16531803 GCA_037974485.1 Hemigrammopetersius urotaenia
TGTGTAGACATACGTGCACACATATATTTATATATGCATAAAGATATATAAATTGCTTCAGTACACTTTTTGGAGAGAGACATCAGAGAAGGAATGTCCAGAGAGAGAGAAATAGCTTGAAAGACTATGGATGCATAAGAAGAGAGGAGAGGAGAGGAGAGAAGAGGACATTGTTTGGGGGCAGCCACGCTGAACTATGGGGCAGAGAATGGATTAAAAAACAATGAAAAAGGAAAAAACGCCCGCCTTTGCTTCCCTCCTGGAACGCCCCTCCTCCCCCCTTCCCTGTGCTACAGGTGCTGCTTCCTCATATATGCAAAATAAGTATCCTTTATTTTCTTAACTAACAGGGAAGAGAAGCGCTTGAACTTTCCCGCTGGTGGAAGCCAGAGGTGATTGTGTCCCTGTTCTTTTTTTTTTTCTTTTTTGAATGTGGGCAAGGTATTGGGGCAATATGAAGGGTCAGCGACTTCCCTTAGGTTCCCTTCATCCACCATTTCGACAAAAGAAAAGGCTACTTTTCATTTCGATTTTATCGACAATCATGTTCCTGTCTTTTTGGGGTTTTTTGGGGTTTTTTTAATCACACTCTCTGCTATTCATGTTCGGAGTCCACTTTTTGGTGGAAGCCTTATTGGTTTTTTTTGTTTGTTTGTTTGGGTTTTTTTTGTTTCTAACCTTGATAAAAATATGTGGTACGTCTGTGGCTTTATAGGTCGCAGTCAGCGTGCATGTGTGTACACATTCTCTCACACACATATGCACACTCGCACACATACATACATGTACAGGCCCACACAAGCAGTGACAAATCCAGGCTTTTCAGCAGCGGCATGTGATGTTAACCGATTCATGGATACGCTAAGTGTTTGTCAGATGATGAGAACTGCCTGAGGAGCAGCGGGGGTCAAATAGCACCTTCTGTCTTTTCTCTGTGACACTGAAACCCCCTTGTCTGCTATAGTCTTCTGTGCCTGTGTGTGTGTGTGTGTGTGTGTGTCTGTGTGTGTGTCTGTGTGTGTGTGTGTGTGTGTGAAATCCTTGTGCATTTTAAAGCCCCCTTTCAATCCCAGTGAACGTACTTACTCTAGAATGTTTTCGATTCATGTAGATAAGAGGATCCTACATAGTGACAAAGGGAGTAGGATTATAGTTCTGTCACTACTAAGGCAGTATTGGGTGTAGAGAATAGGCTTTTCTTTTTCCTTTTTTGTGTCATTTGTTTAAACTGCATTGGAAATTATAGGCATTGCACTACTATATTTTTTTCCTTTTTTGCATCTTTGGGCTAATCATATAAAATGCTGTAAGCCAGAGTTTTGTTTTGTCAGCATTTTTAGCATTTTAGAATTCTGGTAGCAGGGTATGTGAGTGTTGGTTTTGAAGAAGTTCACAATCCTGTTCAAGCTTGAGGTATGTATCCAGATGTAAAGAATTCCTCCACGTTTGCGTGGTTTTCATTTCTTATAGGAATTTGTTTTTAGAGTTCCATCGCGCTCTCTACAGACTGCATTACTGAAAAAATTATAACAAAACACACAAAACGCCACATAATGAGAAGAGGAAAAGGATTTCTAGCTGTACATTCTGATTGTTTTTTAAGCTGAATCATAGACTTTGATGAAGACTGAGGAGAATGTGAATGGTTGGGGTGTTAGCTGAGTACCTCTCTATTATTCCCTGGTTCCCAGAATTCTTTGCCGGTAGGATGCCCATGACCAGCACCATATGTATGTGTGTGTGTGTGTGTGTGTGTGTGTGTGTGTGTGTGTGTGTGGGGCTAACACCTGTGTGTATGGCTCCCACTTCAATTTTACTGGCTGACAACTTTTTTTTTAAAGAAACAGGCTTGTTTGCTGCACTCTGAGATGTGTTGACTTCTGTTAATAGAAACATCAGGGCTTAAGACTCCACTACCAAACCCATAATAACCACAAAAGCCATGAAAAGTGCCTAAGACATCGCAAGAGGTTCATTTTGATTTTGGGTTAGGGTTTTTTAGCCTTTTTTATTATTATTCTTATTGTTGTTATTATTTGATCCTGTTTTGAACTGGACCCACATAGTGGGATGTTGTGGAGTTGGATAGGTAGCACTAGGGTTGGTCGTTGTGAACGGAGTGGTTCAGCAAAGCCCAGAGCAGCTGCACCTATGTGCCCCAGAAGGCATCGCCTCTGGCATCAGCTGCAACATGACTAAGCCAACACATATCAAAGCTTGACTGATAAGGTCTACAGCAACAGGCCTGTGAGGATATGAGTACGGCCCACCTTTTCCTCTTTACTCCGCTAGCCTTTAAAAGCTTTGCATAGCAGTTCTGTTCAGTCTGTGACCCGGAATACATACAACATACAATATAACTTGTGTTCAAGGTGCTGATATGAAAATTCTATTGAGATCTATATATATGGATTATATTATATAACTGCATGGTGCTTTTTAAAGGAAAAAAAACAAGAATTAAGCTCAAATGACCACCGTTACGCTGACATGGGCGCATGGCAGATACTCTTAGTACAAGCTCTGAAGCTAAACTCTCTCCCAAAACTACTACTTCTTATGACCCCCCCTCCCCACCCCCAAGCAGGACAGAGAGCGTAGGACACAGATGGGTTTTTACCTTTGTATGTCATTGGTTTCGAATTTTACCCCCCTGTCCCACCCCCCTTCAACTTTGCACGACATTTTATATAACACATTATGTGCCTTGCCTTTAGTTAAGAACAATAATACATGGAAATTGTAAATTAATTTCTTTTTTATGTAACCAAGTGTTGCTGAAAAAACAATGTAAAAAATGCTGCATGTTTGATTGCTTGTCATTCTCTGATTAGGACTAATAGGTAGCCTGAGACAGGTGAAACTGGCTTCTTTTTCCCCCTTTGATAAGTATGACATTCGTCATTTCATTGCATGAAATCCTTGTTGTGTTTTTGTCTTCATTTCACTTTTATATTGTTTCTCTCAGTGTCGGGCCTTTCGCTCCTGTAGATTAGGGCTACGCTAACGATACCTGCTGTCTCTGTTTCAAATGTTCGGTTCTTCTCACCTACATGGTTACCTTTTCTTTGTTTAGACTGAATGTAGCTTAGAGTGAAGTGTGTCGACGCAGTATGGTCTCATGATAGATGTGAGAAAGAATGGCCAGAAGAAAAGTGAATTGTAAAATCTGAATGAATAGCACCCTTTCATTTCATGCTCGAGTTTAGCCTCGGCTTGGCAGTGGAGATCAAGGCCTGTAAGCAGGAGGAATTGGGAAGATTACTGTTGACGCTGTCGGGACCTGCTCTCTAGGCAGAGCAAAGCGCCAGACTTTTTGCGTCTCTGGCCAGATGTAGGGGTGGGAAGGGTAGAATGTGCTGACGCAGCTTTGAGTCTTAACTTTAGGGCGTCCAACCCTTTCCACATTTACACCCCACCGTGTTTTTACATGATTCAAGCAAGCCAAATGTTTGCACACACAAAAATGTCCCCACAGTATGAGGACAGACCAGCTTTTAACTTTCATGGCTGTTCACCCCAAAATGCTAGTACAAATGTTGGTGAATGAAATGTGTCAATAGCGTAAAAGCAGTAAATTGAAAGACAACAGTTGATTTGTTTTTTGACACTTTGACTAATGTAAATTCAAAGCACTGTATTTTTCAGTGCATACATCAGAGCAGGCTTCACCATAATAAAAGAAGATAGCAAGACAGCTATTACTTTGGGTTCTTTTCCAGAATAGTGTTCTGACTGGTAGACTGGTTTAATGATTTGGGGACTCAGCATCATAAACACTCTCTGAATCTGAAATACTAGATAGAGGATGGAGAAAGGTCATATTTTTACTCTCAATGTAATGAGAAAAAATGCTATTTAAAAAAGCACTGAATAAAAGTTAGCATGTTCTGTAATGAACTGCCAGTGTTTTAAATCCGGATATTCAGGGTGTGAGCTGCGGTTACACCTAAAGCGAGTAAAATTTGGCCAAATAGCCTTTTCACTTCAGGGGTTAAAGGATGTGGATACAACAAAAAGAAATCATTTTCAGATCACTTGCATTGAGCCGAGTTCATGTTGGTGAATAGTAACCCAGAGCAAGAGGCCAAATTATGGTCTCTTCATTCAAAACAAAGGATCTAAATTGAGTTCACATATTGCTGCCTGTCACTCAAATGTGCAGATAAATAACACAGGTCAACAAAAAAAAATGTGTAATCAGAAACCACAACACACTTTTCTGCTGATGCTGATTTCAGATTTGCTTTCAGCTTTTTTACATTCACATCAACTTTTTGAATTACGAGTAATATTAGATTTGCAATAGATGGCTATTGCAAATATAATGATCAGTGTCGGTCAGCTACCACTGTTTCTTCAAAAACGCTTAGCATATGATTATTATATGCTAATTATACCAACTATCGTGCAATTTATAACTAGCTCATCACAAAAACTGTACGTGTTAGGGAAAAACTAAAACACTACAAAACCCACATAAACTTATCTCTGATTATTTTGACCTGTGTAATCAAGTTGTGTAACTAGTGTTAGCCATTCGCCAATACATTTAGTCCAACGCCACAGTGCATCAGGACGTCCCATACACATCTTACTTTTCCACTAACCCCCAAAAAGACTGAAGTGGTTAGTCAGGCTAGTGTGACCGCAGCTTTATTTGGATAACCTTAAGCATAAACTAGATCAGTGGTTCTTAAATCAGTCCTCAGAGTGACACTTTCTTGACACTTAGGAAGCAAAAATAGAGCAAAACTATGGATTGTCTGGCGTTCCCATGTACCAGTATAGGATCCACTGATTTAGATGTATGATTAGAACTAATTTAATCATTCACACTGCTTTCAGCATAATAGACCCATTTTATGAACATATGTGAGTGGATTATTCCTGTGCACATTTTATATTTTAAAATTTGCTTGCTGTTCTGAAATTGAGTTATGAAATAGGATTGTCTCTCAGCATTAAGTGAGTAATAATTCCCATTTTCATTCCCCTTCCTACAAAATTTTAAGTTTGATTCTCAGATTAGTTTTGAATAGTCTTGGTTCCGTTGTTTGGTGCCGAAAACTGAAGCTATGACCTGGCTACAGTGGAATGATTAGTGATAATGTGGCTTGTATGATGCGTCTTTTTTGATTAGTGTTTAGGTAGTTTTGGCTAGTCTTCCTTTAATTATCTTTTGAAAATTTGCCATTTCGGAAGGGTTTTTTGTCTGAAAGTAGTCAAAATAAATGCCCTGAGCTGTCCAAACTGGTGTTTAGGTGAAACCCTCCCCATGCCCCAGTTACCACTGACTTGACATTTTTAGAAATTGTTTCATTTAAATAGTCCTAGTTGCTTTAGAAGACTTTCTTTCTTCCTTTCTTTCGTTCTTTCTTTCTTTCCTTCTGTCTTCTTTTTGTGATTAGAACATAGGAAAGATAATTTATCATTTCTTACTGCGTAGGGTAAGAGGGGTGTGTTGAAAACGAGAAGAGATTGTAGTTGGGTTTTTTTTTTTCAGCAGGGTCAGTAAAGACCATGTTCTAGTTTGTGATGCAGTGTATAGTACTGTTCCTGCAATGCGTATTGCAACGCTGGTAGCTATGAAGATTTTGCTGGTAGCTAGTTCAAAAAAGAAAGATACAAGTGGAATCGGCAGAACCAGAGGGTTTGTTTACATGATGCCGTTGTTAAGATCCTGGTGTGGACGGTTTTACGAGCCCCCGGCCCCCGGCCCTCGGTCTGGCAGGAGTGGAGTGCTGAGACTAAAGGCATTCCTTCAAACCCATGTAATTCACACCTCAAACAAAAGTGCTGTCATTCAGCAAGCAATTTTCATTTTATTTAACAGAACAGGTGATGGGACAATGGTCTGATCCTGAGGAACGAGGAAGTGTGGTCCAGTAGTCAAACTGTGGTTGTAGGATTGGTAATTCACTATGAGACAGGACTGAATGACATTGTCGTGCAATACTTTGATGTAGTCATACTGTAATTCCATCCGTTACCTCCTTACTCTGCTTAGATTTACAGTACAATGCCAGCATTTGGAAATGAGTCTAAACTGTAATGCAATTGAGCGTGTCTAGTGTTAAATTTGCAAAACACAAGGCCAGATAGTTACCACATGTTGCTAAAGCCACACTCAACCACACTATTATTAAGACCACATACAATCCAGTCTTTAGATGCTGTCCCAGGCAGATGTGTCCTGCCCACCACCTGTCCTGTGAAGATTTGCACTGCTCCACACCCACCTATCTGAAGCTGTTAGCCCTCCGGCCAGGGCGCGGCCGGCCACTGGTGGGGTCAGTAGCCCAACCAGTCGAAAGGTCTGCGAGCTCGCTTTCTGCTTCTTCATCTTCATTATTATTTGATTTTCGTCTCAGAAAGGGACGCTTCGTAAGACCATATTTGTTGTCACCCCAGTATGTAGTTTTTAAAGTGGCCACAGGTGATGGTTGAACTTACTATAACATTTTGAACATTTTTGATTATGCATTTAAGCTGGTGCATGTTTAAAAGTATAAAAAGTAAAAAAAAAATTTCAAAACCCTTGACTAATATTTTTATAGAACAATAATTACGATTGTTATGCATATTGTTGAAATGTTACATTTTGAACACATTATCCTGTGTATAAATGCTTACCATATATCTAGTAGAATGAGGAAAAAAGGCAAAATGTACATAAAATGTCTTTTTGTATAAGAAAATATGTTTATGTTTGTGTGTTTGGGTTTAGTTGTCATAAGCTTGTGGCAAAGCCACAAAAAAAATCTTTTGTTCCTTCTAAAGGATCTGCTGTTGTTGGTGTAAGCCTGGCACCGCAATCTTTAGCCTTTCCTGAGAGGGTACCTGGCTTCAGGTCGTTGGCCTACGCGCGTGGACGCCTGTAATTTCAGCCTCACTTGTTGTCATTTTAAACTAAGCCTCAGTTAGCTTCAAGGGGGATATGCAAATCCTATCAAACTTTTTTTTGCGCCCCCCCCCCTTTTTTTTTTCTCTCTAAGATTCATGTACCTGCACTTCTTTTATGATTCACTATTGTCACGCAAACTTTGACATCTTAAAAACACTTTTGTTTCTTTTCCTTCTATTCAAAAGATTGCACTAGATAACCTGGTATTGATATTTTTTTGTCTATGAACTTTTTTTCAGATGTGTTACTCTAGAAATGTTTCTGTTGGTCAACCTTAATGATGTGTTGTGATGGAAAGTGATGCAAGACATAAGACAAGAGATAAAATAGCTGCTTTTTAATACTGTCCATCCACGTTGAATGGCAATTGTTAAGCCACCCATATTGGAGACTTCTCATTGATTGGTGGACGTGGCGGACAGTGCGAAGCCTCTTTGTAGTCAGTGGAATGTGTTGCGCGTGTGATTAGCAGGAATTCAGGCCCCACTCTGATCAGAGTGCCTTTTCCAGTCTTAGCCCAGTACTGAATGTCAGTGGAGTTCAGCTATAGAATGCACTGCTCTGGTGGTTTGGATGTGCAATGGCATATTGTTTGACCTTGTGTGATTCGATATGCTGTGTTCCCCCAGTGGTTAGCGTCTCAGTGTTTGAAGAATCCAGTTAGTACTGTATTATATTAATATAGTATGCATAATGATGCACTATAGCATTGCAGCGAGTTGGGGACGAGACATATCGCAAGTATTGGCACTTTTAAAGTTATTAATGTGTAGCTAAACTGAGGGTTAAAGGCATTAAATGCCACATGTATTCCACATATTCTTTGATCCATTACAAAAGTATTTCCTCCATTGTTGTTTTCTTGGCCTGGATTTCAGCCGCTGGCTAGAGATAATACAGTAAGGCTACAGGACTCTGGACTAGCGAGTCTCTTAGTTGAGTGTATTTCTACCTTTCCATGGTCTGGATTGGTTAACATGATGGTACTGAGACATAAGTGAAACAGCAAACCTCTGTTAAAGTTCTTTGTGCTATGTTTCCTTTCCTCGTATGTAAGGGCTGGACAATTTTATTCAGGGCAGAGTCTCTGGAATTTTTTACCTTTTTACATTCTTTTCCTTTTTTATACCAATTGTTTCTTCTCAGTGGTTCAAAACCCTTCACCTCAGCTTGTTTAATACAGAGCGTGGCTAATACTGGAATTATCTGTTGGAAGCTTGGGATTTGGGTGCATGGAAAAGTCAGCATGCACTGACAGAATACCTGGGATAATCTCCTCTCAAGAAGATCTTTTTAGAGGAAATCAGTTCAACCCTCAATCACTTGGATTAAAGAAAGTAAGCTTAGCCTCTTTTGAACAGCCCATTTAGATTTGAACATCAACCCACTGAACTGCACGGCCCAAAATTGATTTTCCGTCCACACAGGTTTTGGACTTCTGTCACTCCTCAAACATGGAAAAGTTCCAAAAGACTGCTAGGATAAAAGTTATTTTGGTATTTGACTGTGTAATCATGTAAATGACAACAGTGCAAGCTACTTTTGAAACGGATTTATACAAAGTATTATACAAAGTTACTGTCAAAATTAAAGGTTTAAAACTGAACTAGCATACTCATACATGTTCGATGGTTTTTATGAAACTAAAATGTTTGAACAGTCATTGGTGGTATAAAAAAAGCTTTTAATCAACTGAAGGTCTATTCACAGTGAGTCTGTCAGTCTCCGATGGCATTAATCTGTTTTTATTTTTTAAATTCATTTTTTGTCATTGTTAGAGTTCTGACTGGGGCCTTAAATCAAACAAGACTTCAAATTTAGCGAACATAGCAAGCAAGCTGCAGCATTAGCCATGATTTACCTTGTTTTGTGAAATCTTGACTAATAGCGCTAACCAGCATGTCTTCTCATGCTGGTCTGTGAGCAGAGCCCTTGAGCTGGACTTATGCCAGGTGTGTTTAAGCTCGGACTGTGTGCTTTCTTAAAAGGCCTCAAGTCTCGCCTGAATCTTTGCATTGAGGTGAGGTCGTTCTGGCTTTACCTGCCTTCAGTAGCCTGTCTATCTTTCAAACCGTTCATCTTTCCAGGCGCCTGGCTCAGCATTTTTCTTTACAGACTGATCTAACTTGATGGAACCATGACAATGATTCCTTTGGTGTAGAACATTTTTCTTTGATTTCCTCAAGAAACCAGCAGGTGAAAGCAGAAGTTCTTCTGAATAGCAGTAGATACCAAAAAAAAAACTAAAATAAAATAACAGAAACACCTTCAACAAGCAGTGCCTGATCGTTTTACCATTTATTCTCCTTTTCCCTTCCAGCATGGAAGACTTTTGAGGTTTCTCCTGAATTTTTCATTTGCAAGGTTCTTTGTTAGTTGACCTTTTATGAATGCTTCTATTCCACATGCTTTGGTTCTTTCTCACCTTCCAGAGGGCCAGATTTACTAAAGCCTCTCAATTCCACAGTGTGACTGGTGCAATACACACATCTCGACCAGTCTTTCAGAATGTTGTTTTTTGTACTTTTTAAAGGCTGGAGGCTTTCATAATTCTGGCCTGAGGCATGTTAGCAAGGCTGCTCAGAGTGGATCTTGGGTGCCTGCTAGTCATCATTTCTGTTCAAAGGGGTGAAAAGCCATGTAAATGCTTTGCAGTTATGCAATCTTTTGATAATACTATCAACTATGAAATGCCAAAACTCTCTGAAGCACTTGCCTGTTTTTGCTAACGGGGTGTCATTCAGAGAAGCTGAACTCCAACACATTATTGGGCCACATCTAAATGGGCCTGTCGTGCCCGTTCCCATTCAGAATAATTCATTTTTGTTTCACTCTCTTTTGTTTGTAATTGTGTTACATTTCTCTGTGTCATTTCTTGTTTTTAAAGCATGCTGTTTCCTCTCTGTTAGGAGGTTGACTTGATGGCAAAAGGAAGATGTTTGAAATGTTTCTCAGAGAACATTCTAATGCAGTGTTAAATTTCAAGGGTTTTTTTTTTTTCCATTTTGTTTTTGTTTTTCCTCTCATTATTTTTTTTGCAATTATTACCATAGTAGTTATGCATTAACCGCTTGCTTGCTGCACAGACACATACTTCACACCAGGGAAGAGCATGTGGATATTTAGTTCACAGCAACGACAGTACAATATAAAAACCGGCATGATATAATAATAACACACCAATTTTTTTTTTGACAGCTCAGTTTTTTTGTTGTTCTTGTTTGTTCTTTCACCTTATCATTTCGAAACATCACAGGAAGAACTGTATCAGCAAAAGTCGGTAATTATGTTTCCAGCTAATTGTTTTAAACGGAAGATTTTCTAAGCAAAAGACTTCATTACTCATGCACACAAAAACAAACTAAATTTGCCATGTGTTTGTGAACTGGTGTGAGGGGAAAATTTACAGCTTTGACAATATTTCATTATAACATTGTATTCCGCCATCGCTGTTTGCAAAAATCGCTCATGAATACAGTACTGGAAGTGAGTATGTTTCTCTATGCAAAAAAAGTATAAAAATTAATAAACAAAGCTATGCTACAACTCAGAAAACCAGAGTCTCTCTGTTTTCTTTTACATTATGTTAATTAATGTTGTCTGTGTGTGTGCATATGTGTGTGTGCATGTATGTGTTTGTGTGTGTGTGTGTTTGTGCGCGCGTGTGTTTGTGTGTGTGCGTGTGTGTGTGTGTGTGTGCAGGGTTCGAATGTTAAGTAATCACATTATTAGAAATGAAGTACAGGGGTCCTCAAGTTATGACACAGATCTGTTCCTAATCATTTTGTGTAAGTCAAAACACACCCTAGCTTTACTGATCCTAACACAGATGTAAAATCATAATCTAGAACATTAAAACACAACTAAGCCACAGAAAATTGAAAGAAGTAAAAATATACACTGTACTGTAGAAACAGACACTGCACTGTAGAAACAGACAATGTGTTTTTACACAAAATTTTGTAAAAACATACTTTTAAGAGTCCAAAATTGCGAAGGTAAGTGTACTGGGGTACGCCAACTCCCTCACTTATATGCCGCGTTACTGCCTATTCTGTGTATCCGCTGCCACACAACCAAACTAGTTATAAGAATGAGCGTTGTAAACTCAAAACCTCAACCCCTGTACTTGGGTTCAGCTATATTTGTTTAACTTTTATTTTTTCCCCCTGGTTTTAGTTGCCAGTGCAACCAACCTAGGACACTTTAGTGACACAATACACCCAACATTGGGAGGATGAAGTTCCAGCACACGCTTTCTCCGAGTCATGTGTGCAGCTCCATCTCATCTCTTCAAATTGTCACTAATGCAACATAATTGGACAGCTCAACGTGTTTGTAGGAGAACTCTAAGTCCCAATACTGCCTGCGCTCTGGTTCTCTGCCCTCTGGCCCACATCACACTGGGTGATAGAAGAGGAGAGGCCATCCTAGCCATTCAGAGAGCAAAGACAGTTTCACTCCATGATGCCCTAGATGGTTGTGACATCGCCTGGGCTTAAATTCACAATTTCTTGATGTTTAGACTGTTTCACCATTCGGGAGCTATTCTTTTGCGCTGCTACAATACTTTTAGAGTCATTTTTTTTGCTTACTTGGGGGTGTGGGTGTGGGTGTGCAGGTGTATATCTGTGGCTGTGCTAATTTTGGCCTCTGGAATTCTCCTGACCTCCAGTTAACCCTCGCTGCCCTGAGGGTCCGAAGCACTGCAGTTTCCTCGAGTGCTTTATTTACAGAGGTAATGGTGCATAAAATGGCTAGTGCCTAAAAACACATAGGGCAGCAGCGTGATGCATATTACACTCACAGTGGTGCCTCTGAAGCAGTTTGGTACTGTTTCATAAAAGTGCTTGAAATTTCTCACTTGTGGAGCACATGAAATTGTATTTTTTTTCTAATTAGCATTGTTTATGTTATTCATACAGACTAGGAATTAGGCAAGCATGTCTAGGACTAACGAGGTTGTTTCTTATTAAACTTAGCTTAGGAATGATTAGGAAGAAGTGTGACTTCAGTAGCAGTTTTGGGTTGGGTCCATGAGTGATTTTTTTTTTTCCTCTTTATCTCTCCCACTCTCTCTCTTTGTCTCTGTATTTCTACTGCTCTTTATCTCTCCCACTCTTTTTCTCTCTCTTTCTGTTTCTGTCTCTCACTCTGTCTCTCTCTCTCTCTCTCTCTCTGTTGTGTGATGAGTTGGTAGAAAGTTTCTCCGTGGATCAGTTAACAGTTGGACAGTGAACGCTGTTCTCTGTCAGGGATGATCAGTAATGCCACAGAAATACACTGATTATAAAATAAACACTGTGAGTGTATCACAGATTTGTAAAACACCAGTTTATTCCAGCGGGACATTTTCAGTTACTCAAGTCCTCTGAGAAACGGTGTGATTAGATTGTCTCTGTTAAGGTTTCAGTTGAAGCAGTACCAGTCAGGGTGGATTGAGTCTTGTTCAGCCCATTTTCATACCCATGCTCACTCCTGACCTCACTAATGCTCACAAATGCAATCAGATCCTCACAGAAATTTACCAATATCTAGTGTAAAGCCTTCCCAGACGAGTAGAGACTGTTACTGCATAAAAGATGGATGAATTCCCAATTATTACCCTCAATTTCAGAGAAAACGCTGAATGAGCAACTGCCTTCTCAACTTTTGTATATATGTTGAATGTTCTCCTTGTTCTTCAATTCACTTTAATGAATAGAATGGCGTGACCCATTCAGAATCGACCTCTGCATCACTCTGCAAAACTAGAGTGAAGCAGTGAACGAGCGCAGTTAGGGGTATGTTTTCACTTAAACTTGGCTGCAGAATTGAGCGCACCTGACTCTAATCATTCCATGATCCATTACCCCAGATAGCAGCGTGCTGGAGCCAGATTTGGAAAAACGCAACTTCAAACTTTGGAAAGGAAGTCAAGTTTTATTTCATTTTAATGATTCAAAATGGCTTGAGTCTGTGGACCTTTTTTTTTTTGCATGCAAAGGTGAATGAGTACGATAGCACTTGTTGAAAGGGTCAAGAAACTTAGCAAGGACCCCTCATGAGCTCATTCCTAAACACACACCCAGACTCCACAATGCACATGTACCACAGATATCTGCTGAGTTGACCTATTAATCAGTAACACAGTCGAAATATCTTTTTTCTCTCCACACTACCCTTCTTTTATTTCTTACAACCAGCCAGGAGGAAGACGTTTTGCCTGTACTCTAAATCAGGTTTCGTGCTAGGAGTCTGGAGTGAATTAATATGTCTCAAAACATCCCCTAGTTTCCTACATAGTGGAAATCCTGAACTAAAGTACTGAACTAAAGTGAAAGGCATGATTTTGTCATAAAGGGCACTAGAATTGCTAAAACGCAGAGACTTCTAAAAAACTTTAAACTTCACAAAATGTATGTTTGACAAAAAATACATTATTTACAGTCCAGAATGGAGTACAGTAAACCATTCCAGGAGTAGCCGCCTATAGTGAAAAACCACAAATATGAGATGTGGTAAAAAAAAAAAAAATGCCCAAAATGCCAATTTGTTATAGTGTAAACTACAAACATGCCCCCAAATATGCTCCCAAAACACTTTAATTTCATTTCAAACTTGGTAAACACCACAGCCCACAGTGTGAACAGAATGAAGTGGATGCTCATTTCATTCAGGTGTCTAAATGCCTTGCTAACTGCTGTGCCCAAAAACAAACAACCAGCATGAGGATGAGGGCGTGGCGGACGAGACCCGGACCCGGATATCACAAAAGCAAAAGAAATGCGGAGCATATCTGCAGTTTCCGCGTTAGTGCGGGGGTTTCCGCAAACAATTATTAGTTCGGTTCTCAGAAAAAATCCGCAAGAGACTGAAGTCGAGACTGCTGAACCGCATATTTTTTGAATGTATGATTTATTTATATAATTTTCTCAACAAAAGAAAAAACAGAAACTCTTAAGAGCACGATCACAAGATATGAGAGAAGAAGTATTCAGTAAAATAAAGTGTACAGTTTTAGGAATATTATTGATGCAATAGTAGGAGGGTGAACACAACAGCAGTGACAAAAATGCAACAATTAAAAAAAAAAGAGAAAAAAAAAGTGTATATTTGACCTTACTCTCTCAGGGTGGATTGGAGGGCCGTTCCTCCACCCCATCACTCAAGTGCAGTGCTAGTACAGATGTTAACTGACATAATAGAACTAGCAAAAAGTGTTCTCCTTCATGGAGAGCTGTCTGATGATTCCACTGTCTGAAAGGATGTTATGATACTTCACACGCCTCCAAACAAGCACATGCCAGCTTGGCAGAATCATCAGATAAACAGGTGGGAATTGATGGTGACTAAACTGCCCTTTTTTGAAGTGAATGTGTTGGAAGCAGGAAAAATGGGCAAGTATTTGTGTCTGGGCAACTGTCACGTTCTGGACCCGTGTAGCCATGGTCCCGTGTCTAGTTTTCTGTTTCTGGGTTTTCTGTTTTGTTCTGTACATGCCAGCGTGATGCTGAGGACTTTATGTTTGGTTTATGCTTTGTGTTTCGTCATGTTCTGTTTTCACCATGCCCAGAGGTTCTGATTATGTTGCTGTTCCGTTTTGCCCTTAGGATGGTTCTGTTATGTCTAGGAGTTCTGTCTGTCTTGTTCTTGTGTTATCCCCATGTCCTTGGTTCTCGTGTGCATCCTTCATGTTCCTGCCTGGTCCCTTATCCCTGCCTA
>JBBPDC010000017.1:16533414-16544211 GCA_037974485.1 Hemigrammopetersius urotaenia
GACGACACAAACACAAGACAGCTGGAACCTAGGGAAACATGACACAAGGACAGAAAACCACAGGGCAACAAGAACACATGACACCAAGCATAAATACCAAAATAAAGGCCCTCAAAACCCAGAACACAAACAGAACGAAAAAAAGGAAAAACAGGGCCGCTGACCGAACCGTGACAAGAGGGAAGCAATTTCACATTTGTAAATAGTCATTTTATCCCCTTCATCAATGCTCAAACCTTTTAGGTGTTTAAAGTATTTTTGAGCCAGAAGTTTGTCAGTATGAGTATTTGTTGGGGCAGTGTTTCAATATGAGCATGTGGTGGGGCAGCTAGTGGCCTGGTGGTTAGAGAGTTGCCCCTGTGATCAGAAGGCCACTGAGGTACCCCTGGGCACAAAAATGGCCACTTTACTTAACAACAGTTTGGAAATGAAAACTGCAAGATCATTATTTAGCCAAAAGATGCCCTTCATACCAAGGTAGACACTTTGATGAATCTGCAGCTGAGTATCAGCTGAATATGCCAAAAGCTTTAGCACATAGCTGTTTTATGATCACTATCGAAAGATAACAGCAAAACTCAAACAGTACATGCAAGCTTTGAATGGGCTGTGTGTATCTTTCTTTCATTAATGTCACAATCTGGTGAAAGTCTTCATTTAAATCTATAATATTAGTGGCCAGGATTCTGACTGATTTTGTGTCCATTCCAACCCTATTACAGTTCCCATTATCCCTGACATTCCCATCGTGGACGCAGAAGCAGGCGAGGAGTATGACAGTTTTCTGATGTACAGTACCGAAGTTTTGCGTTCGCCCACTGTCAGCACCAGACCCAGCATGTCTGACCTATCAGAAGGTAGGTACTAAACCTGACATTCAAGTCCATTATTAAATCTCTATGCATTTCAGAAAGGCAGATATCCATACACTATATGGACCAAAGTATTGGGATGCCCGACCATAACACCAACAGGGACTTTTATGACATTGCATTCAAATACATAGACTTTAATTTTGTCCCCTTTGCAGATATAACAGATTCAACTCTTCTTGGAAGGCTTTCCACAATGTTTCTGTGGGAATCTGTATTCATCCATTCATTCTGTAGAGCATTTATGAGGTCAGACACTGATGTTAAACGAGAAGGTCTGGCTCGCGATCTTCATTCCAGTTGCTTTGTGCACTGGGACACAGTCATGCTGGAATACAAAATGTCCTTCCCCAAACTGTGTCCACAAATTTGGAAGCTTGGTGTTGTACAAAATGTCTTGGCCAGCTGAAACATTAAGATTGTCCTTCACTAGAAGTAAGCTACCTGAATTCAATAATTAAGAGATAATAATTAAGTGTCCCAATACTTTTGTCCATATAGTGAAGATGAAGCTTAGCTGTAAATGTGAGAAAAACATGACAGAATATACAACAAATAACTCCAGCTCTTGCAATGTTTAAATTGCATTTGTTCAAATTACAATTTTGATTTAAAGATAATATTTGATCTCTAACTGATCACCACCTGTGTTAATGCTAAATGTGTACAGGGCCATGACTTCTGTTTCACTTCAGATTCAAAATGAAGCCTTAGCATATCCAAAGTTAGCATATCCACAGCGAGGCATCAGCAGAAATAATCTTTCTTTCTACAACAGAACTTATTATTTTAAAAACCTTTTAAACATATTCAGCTTGCTGCTATATTTATACTGATATTCTTAGTTCACCTGTCTTCTTTCTTCCTGTTGCAAGAGCATCAGGGTTAAAAGCATTTTAGAACCCGTACAGGCTAAATCTCTCCAACCACTTCAGTCTTTGGCATCAGAGTACTTTAAAACTCCCTTCCCTTCCCCTTCCCTCCCCTCAGTTGCTTTTGGCTAATTGAAGTCACTAACCACGGCTTGCCGACCCACCCTCCATACTTTGCTTGCTTCCCCCACATGAATTCCAAAGGCAAGCGATGGAAGCATGTTAAGCTAGTGGGTTCGGACCTGGATCTCCGTAGGGTGTCCTGGAAACTGCCTGCTGACGTCATTCCCCACCGCCTGAGCACCGGTACTGAAAGCAGCGAGGGCATGCCACCAGCTAGCCATTTACAGACCCCTCATCCAGGTGGCCATCTACAAGGTGGCCATACCCAGAACCTACATCAAGGTGGCCATATCCAGACCCTGCAGCAAGGTGAAGACCCAAACAATGCGCCCCTGCTAGACCGCATGCCAGCCTACCCTATCACCACTCCTTTAGCATGCACAGCAAACTATTCACCTCTGTTGTGGATAGATTGCTTTTTACATATTGCTGTCTGACAACCTGCTGCCATGCTTTTGGTTGGTATCAACTGGACTACTCTTCTCTACCTCCTGCAACCCATAGTTGACCAACAGAGAATGCAAATGACTGTGGTGGGTTATGCCCTCTTATTATGCAGAGATAAACTGCTAATACTTGTCACCCTGCCACTGCTGCTGCTACAGTTGCCTTTGGAGAGAGAAACTTCAGTACTGGAGCTTTCTGTGCCAGAAGACAGAGGAGATCGCAGATGTTTTGCGGTCACATCACTACTGTTGAGTGCTATGTTGTTAGCTTTCTATTTATCTTACTAGCATAATGCTCATTTTACCTCGTCTATTCATCTACAGAACAGTTGCTGAACGGAAAGTGGGATCAGAAGTTCATGTTCCCTGGAGGAGGTGGTTCTCTGACCCACAACATCAGCACTTCTTCTACCAGCTATGGCCTCTCACCCCGTCCAGGATTCGGCAACCAATCAATGGAGACCACGACTTATATATCTGGCAAAGGTGTAGAGGCTCAGATCTTTGGTTGTAGTTTCCAAGCCTGCAGAGCAATGAAGTCTGCATAGGTTATGGTTTGCTAACATCACAAATGTAACAGTTGGTAAAACATTACTAATTTTTTTATTCTATTTTCAGGAGGATCCATGCCACGTCGTCAGGACCTGCAGATGAGTGGTGGAATCCACACAGACGAAGTGATCATGAGGAAGCGCTCTGAAAACAAGACTTACTACGACAATGACGGCATTAGGGACTCCATCGTGATGAGCGATTTGTCCGGCGGATTATCTGACTTTCTTGGTAGGTCTATACTAAGAGAGGTGTGTATATCAATGCTTGAGCTGAAAGGCATTGTTGACTGTTTGAAATAATGGCTGGCAGGTATAATGGCTTTTGGCAGGAACCTTTGGCTAACTGTCGCTCAAATTCTTATTATCTCCCCTCTTTTTCTTAACTTTCCTACCACTCTGCTATGTCTCCCTTCTGCTATGGCATGTCTGTCTGGCCTCACTGTCTTATCCTGCCCTGCCCTGCCCTGCCCTGCCCTGCGCTGCAATTCCCTGCCATGGCCTGCGGTGGTGCTCGTTCAGGCAAGTCTAGCTTCAGCCAGACCACAACTACCAGCTACAGCCTGAGCTCCAACGTTCACAATCATTCAGAAGACATCAACGATGCTCTGCAGAACCTGGACAGGGTTCTCCAGGGTGAGTGAACCTAGAGCTAACCAATCTGAACTGTAAAGTTGGTGAATGCGCTAGCTAAATCCCTTTAGACAGGTTAACTATGAAAGAAAGAATAATGAAAGAAATTGTACAAATCAAAGAATATAAATGTACTACATTTCTAAAGAGAAGATCTTGTCTTTCTCCTGATCCAGCCAACGAAAAAACCTTCATGAACAGGATGTTTTGTAGAAAACAGTGAATCTTTAATTATGAAAGCACTACCTGAGTAAGTAAGTAGTTAGAAGTGAATTCAATATCCTGATAATAGAGTGACACTTCAGACAGAGGAAGTCCAACGTAAATCTCTTTTTAATGGGAGTGTAATGATACACATTTTTAAGTTCAGTTTTGGCATTTGTATGTCAAAATGTCATCAGATTGTTTTGACTCAGAAAAATGCACAGTAGATTTTAAAATGTTATAAAGTAGCATAGCTTATATACAAAAATCACAATTTCAGATATTAGCATATTCATAGTTTATATTTCCATATTGTTTCACACTCCTAAAACATCCTATATCACACCCACCAAACAGCCAGACCTTAGTGAATGGTTTCAAGCTTTCTCATGCTATTGCTACGGCCAGCTCAGAAGCTAAATGTTGATGCTGTCGTCTAAACCTGTGTGTTACTTGGTACTTGTAGATTCACGGATGCCCCAGGGGGTTCCTGAAACCCCAAGCAGGCTGGTTTTCTCTGCCTTGGGTCCCACAGCACTGAAGGTCAGCTGGCAGGAGCCGCACTGTGAGAATCCAGTACTGGGTTACTGTGTCCTCTATCAGCTCCTCAATGGAGGTCAGTAATGGCACTTTCATTTCTTCAGAACAACTCAGCACTGTTTGGTGCTAAACCAAATAATGAAATTAAAGAAATTAAAGAAATTAAATTTCATTTAAATAATGAAATTAAAGTATTTGGGTTTCATCATTCAAAGTATTTGAACCAAATAACTGTGATTAACGATTTTGTTACTTAAATAATTTTGTTGAATTTTCAGTTTTGTCACTGATTCACGCATTCATCTGAATCAGTATTTCAAATCCTTGCATTGATATTTATTTCTGTGTGTATTTATACCCTGTCTGAAGAAAATGTTCAACCTAATGCCTGTATATGGCCGACCTAAAAAACGTCATGCTCTAACATGCAAATAGACCTGTTTTATTCAACTCAAATAAATGCTTTAAATGAGCTACAGTTGAATTCAGTCATTTAAGTATGCCTGACAAATCATTTTTTGAGCAGTGAAACTAAACATAAAATTTGCCATAATAGAGATGTGACCGACTGTGATACATCAAAATGTGCTGCATGTGTTGGCAATATCCTGTTTTAGGAAAGAACCTGAGTGAGGAGAGAGTAACTGCTAGCAGTGTATGGAACCCAGCACTAATACTATCTCTTGAGTTCTTGTTTTCATTAAGTTAGCCACTTTAGACATTTTTTAATGAGTTATCCCTTTAATGTCATGTACATTTTGTACTAATGTGTTTGTAATGGCCTGTGCAGGTGAGCTGAAGCGTGTGGATGTTAGTGACCCAGCACAGAACTCTGTGGTGGTGCAGAATCTGCTGCCCAACCAGTCTTACCTGTTCAAAGTAAAAGCTCAGAGTCGGGAAGGCTGGGGGCCTGAGAGGGAAGGCGTCATTACCATTGAGTCAACAGTGGACCCCAAAAGCCCCCTTAGCCCTGTGCCAGGTGAGAACTTTCTTTATGTCACTTTATGTCTGTCTTCTATAGGAGGAAATGTTGTTCCACCAATGACTTTTGGAGCTACTAGTTATATTTCCTTTTGTCATCAAGTGGGTTGGCCTTTTAAAGGTCTGAAAGTAATAAACATCTAGATCTAGACAGGTAGCTTTTTTTTAATTAAAACAATATGCTATTGAGCAGCTCTTGAGTGGCCCAACTATCATGGGTTGCAAGTTTAATGAACCCCTTCCACCTGCAGGGAGTCCACTCTATATGGATGGGTAGAAGACCCTCCTCCTCACGCATCACTCAATGCAATGCCATCCAAGATGGGCATCCTAGCATATTATCCTAGCATAATAAATAAAATAAACAATTACCTGCTGATGTAATAAGATTTCCACTTGATACAATTCTATAAAATAAAGAAATAGATTGAACAATCTTAATAAACGTATTAAAACTGCAAACTGAGCAATTGTAAATATGTTGTTTAATGTATTCTGCCCACACTCGCCTAGATATCAGTAATCAAGAAGCAGCCAAATGAAGTTTTGTATGAAGTACAAATATTGTGAGTTCAAGAGAATTCTAGTAGTCATAAATCTGTGCGTGTGTGTGTGTCCATTTGCAGGCTCATCGTTCACCCTGAGCACTCCCAGTGCTCCAGGTCCGCTCGTCTTCTCAGCTTTAAGTCCAGAAACTCTGCAGCTGAGCTGGGATAAACCCCGCAAACCCAATGGAGAAATCCTGGGCTATGTGGTTACCTGTGAACAGCTGCATGGGGGAGGTCATTATCATTTAACTCAGCCTGTCAGATATGGCAATTGATTTAAATCTAACTGGAGCTTGTGTTTAACAATATTGTGTGTCTGTCATTTCTTCAGGGGATCAGCGCACCTTCCAGATTAACGACAACGGTGCCACTTCTCTGACCGTGTCTGACTTGAGAGAGAACCTCCCCTACAAATTCAGAGTTCAAGCCCAAACTACACAGGGCTTCGGACCGGAGCGAGAAGGCATCATCACCATTGAGTCCCAGGATGGAGGTAGAACACAAAAACAAACAAATAATGTGCACAGACTGCAGGGGATTCATGTAGTAGGAGCTGTATAGAGCATCTTTGAATTTTTGCAAGTGGATTTTGTAGGTTTCCTCATCAAGTCTCACTAGCTGTCATCCTTTAGAATTCATCTGACAAAGCTCAGTCCCGTACCAGGGGACAGAGTTAGATAAAGAGACAAGTTTTGTTTAAAGTGCTGCTAAAGCATCAGTACAAGTAGAAAGTGATCTGTTGTACATCTTAACAAGATCAGTGATAGGTAGAGAGTCGGCGCAGTATCATAGTAAAGTTGGCAAAAGGATATTCTATGTAGTGGTTTTGTGTTGAATGTCAATGTGATAGTTGACAGCTAAGTGGTCAGAAATGGTCGGGCTGATACCAGAGAACTATGTTTAGATTTACATTTACAGCATTTAGCAGACGCTTTTATCCAAAGTGACTTCCATTCCCTAACTACAGGGGACAGTCTCCCTGGAGCAACCTGGGGTTAAGGGTCTTGCTTAGGGACCCAGTGGTGATATGGTGAGGGGAGGATTTGACTCTTGGTCAAGAGTCAAGTATCTTACCCACTAGGCTACTGCCATCAACCACTGATAGTTAACAGTAAGGCCAGTAGAACCAAGTTAAAGATATGACCATGGTTGTTGGTGGGAAAACTGGCGGGTTGAGTGAAGCTAAAAAAGGTTAGGATGTGAAGGAAATCAACAGTAGCTTTATAATCAATATATAATTTGTCATTAGTATTTTGTAAACTGGCCTTGCCTTGCACCTGTAGACCCCAGGATAGGCTCCGGGTATCCTAGTAAGTATTACGTGGTTACAGAAAATGAATGAATGAATGAATATGTAAACTGAATATAAACTGAGTTATGTGTAAACTGAAATCACCTAAGAGGAGTAGGCATAAAGATGCAGAGCTAAGCTGAGTGAGGAAATCAGGTAAGTGAGAGAGAAAAAGGGAGTCAGGCTTGAGAGGATGGTAAATCACAGCTATAATTGGGGATTCAGGTCCTCTTTCTGGATGTTTAAATGATAATGTATAGTAATGTTTATTTACCTACAGGATCTATGGGCCAGTACAGCAGTCAGTCTATGACGAGGAGAGAAGTGTTTAACTTGCCCACACAGACCAGCACACATACCAGTCAGACCATGTTCTCAGAGCCCTTCGTCACATCAGGTAAAGTCACACACACCCACACACCGATTCGAGAACGAAACATTGTATCCCCATATGGAGTAGATGGAAAAGATCATGACTGTGTTTGCCTCTATAGAAGAGGTGCACAGTCCTGGAGAGCTGGTGTCCAGTGCATTTTGGTGATTTCCATGCTTGAAGTAAAGTGCCCCCTTATGGTCACACCTGAACACACCACAGGGTGAACAGTTCTCTGCATTTAATCCATTCACTAAGTGAAGCAGGGAGCTGCCACCAATGAGGGGCGCCAGGAAGCACTATGTGAGGACATTACCTTGCAGTCCAGGAACTCAAACCTACAACCTTCTGATCTCAGGGTTAAACATAAGGCCACCAGCTGCCCCACACATCGGATTCAGCTGTTAATTGCCAGGTTTTGTTGATGTGTTTGTGTAAGGGAACCACTGAAAAGTCCTAGACACAGACTGAAGTGTGCATCCCTGCTTTAGAGTCATATACATTCTCAGTGATATTGTAGCCAAAACATGGCTGATCCCTGAAGTTTCCATAACCTTGCCCTGGAGCTACAAGGCTAATGAAGCTAACAAATAACGAAAGCTTGTTTCCCACCATCTTTGTGTAAAAATGGTGTAAAATCAATACAGTATATTATTACAATATCCAAGCAGTCTTTTGTTGTGCGATCTGTGCAACAACCTATTGCTTCATGTTGGGTCTTGTTTACCGGGTTTATACCACTCTCATCATGTGTATCACTATGTGCATTATTTTGCCATGATGTGCAACTTGTACAAGGTTATTACGTGCACATGTGTAATATTAATACTACCTATATACTACTTTTTTCTTCGAAGTGCAATAATGTAATTCTAACTATCCTCTGTGTCATTAGATTTCAGTGAACTCCAGTATTCGTGTAGATATAGTGTATTTATCTACATAGCTTTTTATTTAGACTTCATGTTGTATATTGTTCTTGTTTATGTGTCTCTGTGTATATTTGTAGTCATTATATCCTCTGGGATGAATAGAGTTTTCTGATTCTGATTCAGTCATTCAGTTGTGTACAAATTAGTTTGAGAATCAGTCCGATAACAAGTGTGTGTTTGTGTATGTTTTTCAGATGGTATGATGATGTCGAGTAGACAGGTTACACAGCATATAGAGACGAGTGGCAGCATAATGCGGCAGGTGGAGATGGTGCAGCGAGGAGTAACGTCCAGTGTAACGAAGAAAGTGGAGAAACAGTACTACGAAGCCTGATTTCACCAATTTAACACACTTTAAACAGTAAATCTTGCTTTAGTCTCACCCCAGTCCTAAAATCCACAGGTTTAAAAGAATAGGCCTATTGGCAACTGTAACTACTGGCCAAATATAAACAGTCCCTTTAACCCTAATCAGCCAAAAAAAAGTAATGAAAAATGTAACATAAGTCAGTTAGCATCATACAGCAAGTGTGTGATGATTTAGGAAGGCAGTTAGCATGATGCTAATTTGTATCACATTAGCCTTTATCACTTGTGAACCATGCTTGCCTAGAGGCTTCAGTGTATAATTTAAAACCTAAACATACACTGGACAAAGGTATTGGGACATGTATCGGTACTGTGTCCAAGTACACTAGCACTAAGGAAGCTCCATAAAGACATGGTTGGATGAGTTTGGTGTGGAAGAACTTGACTGTTCCGCACAAAGCCCTGACCTCAACCACATCCAACACCTTTGGGATGAACTAGTACGGAAATTGCGAGCCAGGCCTTCTATTCCAACATCAGTCTCGGACCTCATAAATGGGCACAAATTCCCACAGTATCTCCAAAACCTTGTGGAAAGCCTTCCACGAGGGGTGGGAGCTGTTATAGCTGCAAAGGGGGACCAATTCCATATTAAAGTCTATACATTTAAATGCAATGCCATTAAAGTTTACTTTAGAATAATGGTGAGGCGTCCCAATACTTTTGTCCTTGGAGTGTAACTGATCAGCTACAATTGGGATGAGCAAAAATTCAAATCTATTTGTTTGTATTTGTTAATTTCTCAGTATATATAATTTTTATCCCATATGCTAATTACAGTCTTATTGACATTTATAGGCTTTTTTTTGATGTAATATAAACTGAAGAATGTAAACAAAAGTATTTGAATATTATGCCCTGTGCCAAAACAACAGTGTGTACGTATTTAGACCTTCTGTTACTTATTACAAGACTGTTTTTTTTTTATTTAGGTACATATTTTATAGCTGTCCACATTTTTTGACATTTTGGAAAAGATACACCAGAAAAGTACTCTTAATATCATACATAATGTCATTTCAGTCTCATTTCATTTCAGTGTTTACATTTCTTATGGAACTAACTCATATGCATTAACACTGCAAAATCAATTTACACAGGTTATTCTCTGCTGGTTGTAAATGTTTGGCGTTTTAAGCAGTTGCTATAATTTAGACAGTACGCCAAAGTTGCTGGGATAAATGTGCTTCTGCCATTTAGGAAATATTTCTCATATGTGACTCAAAGTTTGGATTGTATTTTTTTATATATATTTTTACCTTAATTAAAATGTCGATACATAAGTCGTGTTAAAAGCCATTTTACATCCGTATCCATGTTTTTTCTAAAAATGTCCTCAATACATTCCAAATGTAATAAAACAACGATCCATTATGTCAAGCTTTTTTATTAAAAGATATTGTGATGCAAGCGAAATACTGAAAACAAAGTAAGATCATGTGCTTTATATTTACACATTGCATGTATGCAGATAGGACTTTAAAATGAAGTTTCAAGTTAAAAAATAGCGTAAAACAGTATCTTGACAGAGCACAAGAGTGAGAGAGGAAGAGAAAGTAAGAGAGAGCGAGAAAGAGAGAAATAGAGAGCAAGACAATGAGTAAGAGTTAGTACCCAAATCTTTAAATTTGCATTTTTTATATTGTTACACATACAAAAACTAAAATGACTTTCCTATGTACAGTTTGTTCTATATACTTGGCCTGTTTGTGCGCATTTAACATTTCAGAACTATTTCTTCACAAAAACCTCAAAACTGAAGAAACCAAAGTAGAAAAAGCATAGCAATAACAATCAAATCTCTCAATCACTGTTAGGCCAAAAGAGCTTCAATAAAGAATTTCTGCAAATATTTCATTATATAGTTTAGAAAATATGAAAATATCTGAGATGTATTATGATGCTTTTGCATCTTCCACTCTTAACTAAGTCAGAAACCATGCTGGTACAAAGACGATAGTGGCAGTTCATTTGCCTTCTTAAGCAGCGTGCTGTTGTACTGACCACAGCATTGGCCTAAAAACTAAGAAGGCGTTTTCCTGAGGCTAATCTCCAAATTCAT
>JBBPDC010000017.1:16544311-16555424 GCA_037974485.1 Hemigrammopetersius urotaenia
GAGAGAGAGAGAGAGAGAGAGAGAGTGATAGATTTTGGTTTTTCTCCAAATCGAGAAATAAACAAAAACCTGCATGGCCCTCTGGCTCTAAAAACCGAGGCTCTAAACCAGGGGTCGTCCACTACAAAGAGTTTTTCTCGGCAGACTCTGTGATATTGTATCTTAAATAATATATAATTATTATTTGATGTATTAATTTTCCTTCCAAATTATTTTTTAGCCTTTGCCAATGTTAACAGACTCATGTTACCTGTACTGCAGCAAGCCTCTGGGTGGCGACTGCGATATTTTAGGTTTCTTATTTGTGAGGTTGTCACGCTTAGCATCACTGTCGCATGCGTAGCTTTAAGGAAGAACGAACTGATAAGCATATATTCATAGTGACAACTTTTAGAAATGTACCTGTGTGCCTCATTTTCAAAGTAACCTGAGGGGTCACCACAACACAAAGCATACACGCTTCAAGGAGTCATATCCTGAACAGTCAGAGGTCCGTCAGAGAAAACTGCTGCTTTGAAAGCTCAGTATTCCCATGCCAGCAGAATTATGAACCAAACTTTAACTGAACAAGAGAGGACAATAAGTGCGTCTCGGCAGGCTGCCTGGGTACTCTCCAAGCATAACAAGCCATTTACTGATGCTGAAGTTTTTAAGGAGTGCATCGTGGCTGTTTTGGAGGAGCTTGCCACTGACAAATCTGTGGTCAGGAATCTGACACCTCTCATGATGACCTCTTACTCCACAATGATGTATGCTGGCTCTGTAAGGGCAAAGCACTGGAGCGTTTTTTAATGCAAACCGGCAGCTGAGCACCTTGCGCATCATGCAAAACAGAGAATACATGTGCAACGTTGCATTTTCAATGGACATGGTGGATATGGTGGAAAAAGTTAATGCCTTTGGAAACAAACTTGATCTCTTCCACACAGGAAGAGTTGTTGTCGGGGAGGCTGCTACACTTTAGCACACTTAAGACAGTTGGTGAGAGCAAGGTTACAGAGAGCATGAAGAAATGTATCATACAGCTGAGGGGAAATTTCTCTGCCAGGTTTAATGACTTTGCCATTTCCAGAAACGTCAATGGATTTGTGGATTGTCACTATCAGCCCAGGTGGAGAATTCTCTACTAACCTGAGAAAAGTTGAAGACGCTGGACAAGCTGACTATTCAAAGTGAACTGATTGACATATGAACTGGTTTCCATGGTGAAAGCTTGAGAGCCTTTTGAGTGGCTTGACCCCAAGAGACACACTGAAGATTTCGGCCATGTATGCGCTCGCCATGTTCGGATCAACATACTCCTGTGAAGCTGCGTTCTCAAAAATGAACTCTATAAAAACGCAAGATTGGAACCGACTGTCAAACCAGTCTTTGGAGGACTGTTTACGCATAAGTCTGACAGTCAAGCCCGATGTTAAAAAGATCAGAGGGCTCCCACTAATCAAACCTGAGCATTTCAGTCTTGTGATTTTTTTGGTTTTACTTTATTTGTAATTATTTGTGGGATCACAGGCTACTTTGATTTAATGTAAAGAGTAACTTTTCTACATTTACATTTATGGCATTTAGCTTTTATCCAAAGCAACTTTCATACCCTAACTGCAGGGGGCGGAGTCTCCTTGGAACAACTTGGGCTTAAGGGTCTTGCTCAGGGACCCAGTGGTGGTGCCCATGATCTCTTGGTCCAGAGCTACCCACTGAGCTACCTCCACCCAATTTCTAATAACCAAGGCCTGTCGCTTTTATTTGTCATTTGTATCTATTAGCTGATGTGCAAGGCTTGCACTTGCTGTGCTCGTCTCTTTTATGTTGATGGTTGTTATTGAGATACCGCAGTAGATGAAACAATATTAAAAATATAATAAAAGAATTGTTGAATGAGAGCAATGAGTTTATCAGTTGGGGCAGTTGGTAGCCTAGTGGTTAGGGCATTCGCCCTGTGACCAGAAAGTCCGGGTTCGATTCCCACGACCGCTAGGCACCGCTGAGGTACCCTGAGCAAGGTACCGTCCCCACACACTGCTCCCCGGGCGCTGTGTTCGCTGCCCCCTGCTTCACTTGGTGAGTGGGTTAAATGCAGAGGAAGCATTTCATGCTGTTCACACTGTGTGCTGTGGTGTGTTCATGTATGACAAATGGTCACTTTCTTTCATCATCATTTTTGATTGTGTAATAATTGGTGGTGTGATGCACAGATAACGTTTTTTGAGAATATTTTCCTTTTAATGAAAACACCGTAAAAGCAATTCTGGCAGCCGCACAGTGCAAAACATGAAACGTAGAAGTTGATCGAAACAAAGGCAGGTTAGTCAAATGTCCTCAGAGAAGATAAACAACGATTAGTGCCAAAGCATCCGTTTTGGCTTCCTTATATACACACATATGAGTCTCAACTGGGTACAGACTGAAGGCTTGTTTCATTTGATTTAGAAAAAAATATGTTTAGGTACATACTTTTCCCTCCTCGCTAGACTATTCCTGATTCAGTAATATCAGAGAAATTTTAATATAAGGAGAACTCCCACTCTCACAATACGTCCGCGGGTGAGTGTAGATTTTAGCAGTCTAGCTCCATAGAAGTCCATTGATCCATCAGGGGGCCGGATGGAAAGCTCTGGCGGCTGAATGTGGTCTGCAGGCCTCCAGTTGACAAAACAGAAAAGTGGCTAATTATATTTAATACCAATTTTGGAAAACCAAACCGCATATACATATTCCTGAACAATTATTGCAGTGTAGACCGTCAACATCGGAGGTCCTTACGAATCAGAATCCGAAAACTTTATTGATCCCGGAGGAAATTGATAATGTGATGACTGCCAGAACACACAGGCACAGAAAGACACAGTGACACAAGACCAACATAATACCTATCTATAAGTAACACTGTTGACACAAATGGTAGGTTGGAATAAGGGTGAACAGTGTGAAATTCTTTCTCAAGGGAGGCCATGGGCTGCCAGGAACACAGCACCTGGGGAGCAGCGTCTGGGGAGGGTATCTTACTCAAGGATCCCTCAGAGGTGCCTCTGGCAAGAGGTGCCACTATAGATACTATTTATATAATGTATAAAAATACTGTAGAAAAGTAACTTACAGTTAAGTGAATTGTTATCGACACAGATGGTGGTTAGGAGTGTGTTACTGGACATAGTAGAGATCAGTAGTGCTCTTCACCTGGTGAGACTATTGTACATGAGCTTTTGTACACAGTGATAATGCTTTATCACCAGATAAGTACATACAGTGTTGCACTTGGTAAACTGTTGCACATAGTAGTAAGATAATGCAGATAGTGATCATGGGAGGTTCTTTTAATTTGTATTAATTTAATAATTATATGCTGGCCCACTGCCTACAAAATCAACTGTCTTTGGATAGGAGATAACAATTCCTACCTGATTAAAAAAACAGTAATAATTGAAAAACCACCTGAAAGAGTACATTGTAATATGTATTAAAACAACAAACAATGAGTTCTGAACAATATGTTGTTACTCAAAATGTGTCCAACCAAATTCCCAAGAATCAGTAGCACAAAAAAGTAGCAACAGGTTATTGCTCA
Source organism: Hemigrammopetersius urotaenia (assembly GCA_037974485.1). Classification (NCBI taxonomy): domain Eukaryota; kingdom Metazoa; phylum Chordata; class Actinopteri; order Characiformes; family Alestidae; genus Hemigrammopetersius; species Hemigrammopetersius urotaenia. The sequence goes on from JBBPDC010000017.1 coordinate 16,547,877, forward strand.
GATTATTGTGTGAATGTGTGACAGAGAGAGGAATCTAATGGAGGGGGATTTCATAGAAAATGCTTTCCTTATGCATGTCTTATTGACTTCGATTTCTCCCAGGGTTCAAAGAGAAGCGTGTCAGGTGAATTGGGGATTCTAAATTGACTGTAGGTGTGAGTGTGTGTGTGAGTGAATGGTGTGTGTGTGTGTGTGTGTCCTGCAGTGGGCTGGTGCCCCGCCCAGGTGAGTCTTTACCTCGTGACAGTAGTCCCCAGGATAGGCTCTGGGAACCTGCAACCCTAGTAAGAAATAAGCGAAACGGAATGAATGGATGAATGACTTTATCGTGAGCTTTAGGCCTCAAACGGCCAGTAAGTTGTATTTTGTTCTTGAATACTAACAGCGTTCATTTTTAAAAGCTCTGATAAAACCTAAATAATGTATCAAAAAGTTCAGATTCACTTCTCATTGTGTTTATAGCTTGCAAGTTTCACACAAGTCACTCCAAACCTTCACAAACATGCATTTTTATTATAAAATATTAAAGAGTTTACGCTGAGTGCCATGGGTGTGCCCCGGTTTCAGGGGAAAAAAGGTTTTGATGGAGTCAAGGAAGTGGACATTTTAATAATGAATAGAAATGGACTTGAAAGCCTGTGCTGTGTTTCTTTTTTGAAGAATGTAAAAAACATCAGGATTTATAATGGCTGCTACTCAGGTGGACTATAGTTGGTGGACTTTACTCCATGTTTATAGCATAGTGGGTCTTCCAGCTTGTGTGATAAAACCCTAACAGCTGGTTAAGAACACAGCAGCTCGGCTGGTCTTCAGCCAACCCAAAGGTCGTATGTCACTTCACTGCTGATTGACCTACACAGGCTAACCATGGCTGTCCGAATTAAGCTCAAGTCACTAAGTTGCCTACAGGGTGACATCTGGGTCTTCACTTAATTGATTTCCTTAATCAATCCTTCAGCTTTATGTTCCTACTCGCTCCCTCCGCTCCCTTAAGGAACATCGCCTGACTCTGCCATCCCTACACACAAGGTAAACCCAGTCCAGACTCCACTGGTGGAAAGAACTGCCTAAGCCAACCAGAGGAGCAGAATCCCTCTCTAGCTTCAAAAACTTCCTGAAGACTCATCTTTTTTTGCGACCATCTCCTCTCCTAATGCACTATCTATCCTCTTTCGCTACTCCCACATAAAGATTTTAGTGCTTAGAACTCCCAAAGGTGCTGGATGGGGTTGAGGTCAGGGCTCTATGCGAGCCAGTCAAGTTCTTCCATTATTTTGAAAAGTGGTATAAAACTGCTAAAATGGTTCCGTTACACTAGCAGTAATAGTAACCCATTTTCTGTCAAATTATTAATGGTTGACACAACCCCAGCATTCAATATAATGTCAACAAAGGGGGTTGGATCGATGTGAATAATTATGAAATTCCATGCATACCAGTGACTGTTTTGCAATTTCCCATTCCTGCGGGAAAACTCTCATGGAAAAACTTTGTATACCGAACTTTTATTGAAAAAAGGCCACATTGGGGGGAGTGTAACATCTGTATGGTTATTCATTTAAACCCAAAATGAATCCATTACAGATACGGTAAAACGTTCAAACGTGTAAAATAACTCTGATAAATGCCATAAAACGTAACTATGCCAAAAGGAAGAAAAGATTCTTTGTGATTCCTTAATTAATCTATTTTGTTATTTCTTTTTGGGTTAAACAAATCCTTTGTTGGGAGCAGACACTACAAAACACAATGTACTTAAAATGTGCTTAACCTATATGAATTTACCCCTGAAAATACACCAAACACCTTCATTTGAATTATGTAGCTGTTAATTTGTGAAACAACTCCTTAATTTGACCTTAAAATCAGATTCAAGGCATGAGTGTGAAAGCCCTTAATCCTATATTTAAGGCGTTAATTTTAAATGTTTTATTATTTAAGGGGCAAATTTGAAAAAGTGAGGGGAAAATTCAGTAGTTTTACCCTTAATCAGACTTAATCTGTGCCCCTTAATTTTCCTTAATTTCCTGTTTGGGTCAAAATGAAGGTAATTTAAGGGGTAACATTAAGGCATTTGGTTTTGTAGTGAGAGGGTCCTCATGCTCCAGAGCATGTACAGTGTCACACTTGACCAGCAGGGTGTGTGACTGTGTGTATGTGCAGGTTGTTTCTTAATCAATCATGCCCTGGTTCAGGCCCATGTGGTGCCAGTATCAGTTCGAACAGCAGTCTGTTCAAGTGCTGATACACTATATGGACGGAACTTTAAAGGCGGGACCATCTCTATATCAATGTATTTGAAGGCAATGTCATAAAAGTCCCTGGTGGTGTACTGGTCAGTCCCAATACTTTTGTCCATATAGTGTACCTGAAATCGCTTCAAAGCAATTACATTAACTGGAGATCAGTCCGCATGGACTGGTCCAGACAGAACACATGTGGAGTAATAGCTATGAATTAAATCCATCATCTGTGATTTTTAAGAGGGTGGGCCAACATCAGAATGAGAGACTTGTCCAGTGAACAAGAGTCATGAGTGGTGAGAAGAGGCCATAGCACTCATGAAGAATTTATCAGATGAAGCCACAGAAAAGGATAAGATCAAGAGCATATTTCCTTACATTCCCAACAGAAGATGATCCACGAACCTTCAGAGACAGCTGATGTCTTTACATGATTCTTTGATGTACCAGGTCTGGTGAGTATTGACTGTAATTTCGTAAGCCGCTGGGAAGTAAAAGAATAAATTATCCAGTTAATTTTCCATTTTCAATTTGTAACATAGAGCAAGACTTCACACTTGCTTGAAGATGGCAGTTTTTGGAGAAGTGACCCACTGTCTTTAAGCAAAAGGTGACAAGCGAAGCCGTGATCTTACGGCTACACCTGAAGTTCTGGCTCACAAACACACTGATGTTGGATGAGTTCCAGTTCATCCTAAAGATGTTGAACGGGGTTGAGGTCAGGGCTCTGGGGAATTTGAGAAGGTGAGAATTTTCAAAATTTTCAAACACCTGTCAACCAATGATAATTTCCCTTTCAGTCCAGTGCTCTTCCACAGTTGACGCCTGGCGTGTGTTTCCCTCTTGTGGAGGACCAGTGAGGCAGAGCAATATTACTCACTGAACATGTGGGAGTCACGTCATTCTCACTGGTTGAAGGACATTGTCCGCTCGGCCCACGGGAACATACACGCCTCGTTGTTTACAGTCAGTGCTGTGATTGCATACCCTGCAATTTGATTTTGATTAAAACTATTCAAATTAACTCCTGCAAGTCTTCCCTACCTCTCAACACACCATGACATAATGGAACCTGGACACTCTTATTAATGCAAGAGAATCACTCATTTCTGCTGATGATGAAACTAGATTACTCTTTATTGGTGATGGAAATGGATCACTCGTCTTTACTGACGATTATCAGGATGAAATGGATCGCTTGTCTGTTTATTGTTATTCTAATTATAGGTACATTTTGAGGATGCTTCTCCAACAAAGGTGTTTAAAAAATGTGAAACATGCCCCCTAGTGTGCTTCTGCAGCTTACTGAACTGATGATCCAAGTATTGATTGATTACAAATTAGATTTTTGTGGTGGAGTTGCCTCTGTAATGTAAGGGGAGAGAAAGTGCAGGGGCGAGTTGCCTTTACAGTGTATAGTGAGAGAGAGAGCATGTCTGAGGAAGCAATGTGATGTCACCTTATTCTGCTGGACCAAGGGAGAGCTGCTGAAAACACTGAGTGTTAGGAGAGATGAGCCCTGCGACAGGAATGAGTCAAAAGTACGTTAGTTTGTGAGTTCAACTGCACCAGACATTGTTTCTTCAAACAGACTTATTTGTTTCATTCATACTTCCTTCGCCACCCTTTTTCAGCCGTCCTTACCCATACTTGGCTAGGCAATAGACAGCGAGTTAACATCCCCAATGGTAAAACAGCGTGCTGAATGTATTAGAGCCAGAAGAGGAGAACTGTTGGCTGTAAAACCAATGTTTGAGCGTTATGCAAACATATGCAAACATAAAGATAAAATCCTAATTATACAGCAAATAGAGCAAATAGTGGACGAACAGCTTTTTAAATAATTTAATAATCTCAGAATAACACCTTTCTTTTTGAATGCTGCGTCTTTTGGGGCACTCTGACTCAATGAAGAGACTGAAGTCTTGGATTTGTGGATTTATTTCTTTATATTGGAGCCCAGCATCAAGTTCATCTGCTACAGGTTGGTCAACAAGGCCGAAGACACATAGTAAAGGCAGTTTTTTTCTTTTTTTTCCTCTTTGAAACCCGTAAAAACAACCACATCTTTGATAGTTTAGTCTCAGATATAGCTGGGAACCTAATCAATTAATTTTCATGTGATCTATGATGGTATTGATATCCAAATGAGCAATTAGTCTTTTCTTCTTCTTCTTTTAAATAATCTTCTCGTTTAGTTTTTTGGTCTTTGATCTAGGAATGCATGGATTCAACTATGCTGCCACTCTGTAGTAATATTATAAGTAGATCCTCTACAAGCTATAAAAATTCTAGGTAAATAATAAAAAAGAATCTTTGTAAAAAATGAAAAAAAGGAAGAGAAAGGAAAAAATCAACATAAAGCCATCCCATAGGTTAGCTCCATCATCATTTGCATTGAAACATGCAAGGGGTGGGGTGTTTTTCCTTTATCTGGTCCAAAATCCTCTGGTCATATCCACCTCGGCCTGTCCTGCAGAATGCCTGTACTAAAGCAGCTGTGAAGGACCCTTGGAAGCTCTGATTAAAGGCGAGGATGGTTTACCAAGAAATGTGTTTTTGTTCATCACAGGACTCCTTCTGGCTTCTGAGATCCTCTAGACACTGCAATGCAAAATTCGATTTGGGCACTTGTGTTTAAAAAACTTTAAAAAAGGGGAAAACTAAAACACAAAAAGAGGAACATACTTTCTCCTTCTAGAAAAATACAACATAAAAACAAAAGCAGCTATGAAATAACAGCAACCGAAAAAAAAGTACACAGAACTTACACCCAGTGATTCATTTAAAATTTGATGCTTACCAAACATGCTTTGTAAATGGGGTCATTTTTGTAAACTATTACTCTATCATCCTCAGAAGTGAAATCAAAACTCATCAAACGTGCAAAAACTCTTCATTGAGCACATAAACATTTTTTTTTCCCATTAAAATTATCTGATGTTAGGCAATACAGTTAATCATTTTTGGATATCTGGCAATGTGTCTAATGTTTCGTCGTTACATCGTCATTTCCTGCGTTTCTAACAATTCTCCATTTTTTCTTGGGTTGTTGTTGTTGTTGGTTTTTTTGGTGTATACCGGCTCAAGTTCAGAGCTCCCAAAGGCCCCTGTGTTAGCCCATTTATTTTATTTTTGTTTTTTTGGGAAATCAATCATTTCTCCTTTCTTCTCTGGTTGTCGCGCACTTTTCTTCCCGCCACACTTCTTTGTGAGAGAAAATGCCACTTTCTCTCAGGCGATGGTTTCCGATTCCCCCCCGCACCCTGGATCCAGTCTGTAACTATACAAGGGCTTTACAAAAAAGCTAACTTTAAACAGCCATACAATGGCTAAACGTAAACCATATGTCTACCATGAACTGTTAACTCATTACTTTTGTTTTTTTTTTCCAGTGTGTTGAAGTCATCATTTTTTAGTTTTTAGTACTAAAAGTCTTTTAGCAGTGTTAGTCAAGGATGGCAGAAGAGTGAATGGTACTGAGTGAGCGCATGTGTATGTGAGTGTGTTTATATGTGTGTGTGTGTGTGTATGAGCGATCTAGCCGCTGTCAGAGGACGTGTGTGGAGCAGTGGACGGTGACCTCCGTCGACGGATGGACGAACTCCAGGAGCGCTCTGAGGCCTGTGAGGACGGCCGCGTTAGTGTTAGGCCGTGCTGAATCAGCCCATCCAGCAGGTGGTGCTGCTGCTGCAGTATGGCTTGGGACAGCAGGCCAGGCAGAGCCTGCAGGCTGGAGGTAATGGAGTCCAGTTTCTCCTCCAGCTGACCAATCCGCTTGTCCAGCTCCTCACTGCGCTCCTGCAGCTCCGACACTAGGTCATACATAACATTCTGCGTCTGAAGAGGAGGAGGAGATTACAGTTAGCTCACACTTAACACTAAACTGTTTAACCTCCTTTTTTCACAGACAAATCAAACGTTTTGGAGACAGGGACAATGACAATAGCAAAAAGCCAAACATTAGGACCACTCACAGAGGAAGCAAATGCCATGGATAATCTAACTGCAACCCACACGTTAAGGCCTGGCCTGATGTTCTAGGTTGGTGAGTTTAATGCAGGAGAAATGTGAAGACCTCAGTGACTTTCACAAGGGCTAATTATGGCTGGATGACTTGGTTGGAGCATCTTTGAAAGGGTTCTTGGGTGCTTCCCATCCCATCCGATGACTACCTTCCAATAGCAGTCCGAGGAAGAACAAAGCGTGATGGCTGTTGGCTGCCCAAGACTCACCAGTTACTGGTTTGAACTGACAGAAGGGTCACTGTGGCAGAAGTCACCAAAGTTCTTAAAGGACAAATGTGTCACAACACTGTATAGGGCTTCTTAGTCATACACCATATCCCAGCTGTCCACTGTAGACAGTGTATGCTTACAACAGACATGCAGAGACCAAAACTGGACTGGAAGACGGTTGACTGGGCTAAAGATTTTTTAGATTTCGTGGACGATCAATGACGCCAGGATGCACTATGGGAAAAAGCCAGCAGAGGGAGTGTGATGCTCTGAAGAATGCTATTCTGAGAAAACCGTGGGTCTGGGCATTCATGTGGATGTCAGTTCGAAAACCTAAACATTGTTGTTGACCAAGTACACCTCCGTGCATCTGTGGGACACAATGGATGTACAACTATTGTCTAGGTTGGCAAATTCCTCAGAGCACCTTCAGAGGTCGTTTGACGACCACATCTTAATGGGCCCGAAGCTAATTTAGTGGCAAATGGAGGACCAGCACTGCTAGTGAGGTAACCTTGAGCAAGAGACTGTCACCACTCTTTGGTGATAGCCCACTGCTTTACTTGGTGAATGGTTAAATCCCTTTACTGTTAGTGGCCCCACTGAGGTACCCTTGAGCGAGGTACCATCCCCACACACTGCTCCCCGGCGTCCCTAATTGGTGGCAGCACCCTGCTTCACTTGGTGAATGGGTTAAATACAGAAGAAGAATTTCACATTGTGTGCTGTGGTGTGTTCCCACATGACTATAAGGGGCCACATTACTATATCAACAGCATGTTAGAAAAGTGGCCATAAGGTTTTTAAAATTAATAAAAAATGTACGCAATTATTTTGTGGTATTACATACATACCTTGGCTAAATCGACGAGTGTGTTTGCCTGGTCATTCAACTTCCTCTGCTCCATCTTCACACTGCGCAATCTGATCAAAGAAGAAATGCAGGAGCAGCAGGGGCCACGGATGGATAGACAGGTAGATAAGATAGATAGACAGACAGACAGACAGACAGGTAGATAGATAGATAGATAGATAGATAGATAGATAGATAGATAGATAGATAGATA
>JBBPDC010000017.1:16555524-16569350 GCA_037974485.1 Hemigrammopetersius urotaenia
GGTGGTGTGCTGGAGGTAGGATTTGAACCTGTGACCTCTTGGTCTGGAGGCAAGTATCCTACCCACTGAGCTACCGCCACCCCCACCCCCACCCCCACCCCCGTTTAGATGTTTGCCTTGTACTGAACATATTTCTCCATCAACAGGAACTTGAGTTTCAGAGTCTGGTGCAGGCGCTGTCCTTTGTGTCGCTGATTGATGGTTATTTCAGACTGACCACCGATTCCTGTCATTATTTCTGCTCTGAAGTTGCTCCGCCCAGTCTGCTGCAGGACCTTGAAAGTCATTGCCATGGGCCCATTACGTGAGTGACCTATTCAGAATTCAACCTTCTTTAGCACTGGTAGCATTGGTGCCTCCTAGGTTGGGGGGTTTGAAACTGGGTCCTGGTCATGTGTGTGTAGAGTTTGAATGTTTTCCTCACGGTTGCATGGGATTCAGCCAGGGTCTCTGGTGCATCCAAAGGTTCATAAACATGCGTGTCAGGTGAATTGGGGATTCTAAATTGACCGCAGGTGTGTGTGTGTGTGTCCTGCAGTGGGCTGGTGCACTGCACGTGGTGAGTCACTGGCTCGCACCCTTAGATCCTAGTATGGATTAAGCGGTTAATGTGAACGTCTGAATGTTTGTTTAGTGCTAACCAAAGTTTAACAGTGCATCTACTGCTTCTAGGTCAGAATTCGCGATGCACAAGCTCAAAAAGGCGGGAGCCAAACACGGCATGTTTCTTCTACGCCGCAGTCCCAAGGAGTTTGATAAATATTTTCTCATGGTCTGCTTACAGGTACCACTCGTTTTCTCACATTAATAAGCCAACAAAATACCTTTTAAAGCTTAATGTACACATTCTTTTATTATTATCAGTTGACAACACATTCAATGTGTGTTACATAATCATGATTATATATCATTGCATACCTGTAACAATAACTTTTAATAAAAAAAATATCTCCCCTTTTCTCACAAGCACAAATGTGGGTATAGTTTAAAAATCTGAGCTTTCCACTGTATTTCTCCTCTTGTTTCAATGACCTAAAAAAACGATTTATATAAAATTACAGAATGCTTTATCGGTGGGCAGGAACTGTAACTTTTAAGCATTCTTTTATATTTCATTTCAGATATTGAGTTCTATGCAGACACATATTTAAAGTAATGGGTGATATTCAGTCCCTATATAGTTCATTATAAATCATAAATAGAAGACAATTAAAAAAGATCAGCATTAAGGGTTTTGTTGCTGTCCAATGAAAATGGACAGAGACATTGTTATTTTTTTCTTATGTTTCACATGCTTATGTTTACCCGCTCAGACGCCACTGGGTGTGGACTACAAGGACTGTCTGATAGAGAAAAATGAGAAGTTTAACCTGACGGGGATCCACAACTATTTCTTCAGTCTGAGAGAACTGACAGACTTCTACCGGCAAAACACACTGCTGCTGTCCGACATCCCTGTTACTTTGAACAGATGTTGTCCACCCAGAGCCAAAGGTGTTGTACCTGTTTGAGAACACACACACGCACGCTGAAACACAACGTTTGAGGTCACTAGGACTGCAATAAGTGCTCCACATTGCCACTGCCACTCCTGTGTTTTCAATGGTCCTAATGGTGTTAACATCTGGCATTAACAAATGTCCTGATGAACAGATCCTAAGTGAACAGTGCTCAGTCATGTGCAAACACCACAAATTACATGTTTTGTTTTCAAAGAGAAACACTTGAGCAAATTTTTGTGCATGTTAAATATGAAATGTGCCCCAACTTTGCCACAAGGAACATTTCAAGATTCTTGCATTTGGGCCACCTCCAATCATGACGTGGTCAGGGATGCATATGAGCACATGATATTTGAAAGGTGAAGCACCTTGATGCATTCCCTAACATCGAGAAGGATGCAGTGGAGGACTACCTAATCAGGCTCCCTCCTTTGCCTTCCCTCTTGATTGTTTAACTGAGTTAACAGTTAACAGCCTGTACATTTCATTAACAAGGAGACAGTTCTGTATGATAATAGTAGACTGAGGTAGTCAATATGAGCAGTATCCTTCCTACATTCATAAACTGATCACTGGTGGTCTGTAAAGTAAAGTCCCTTATACCACAGCACAGCACCCAGTGTGCTTTTAACCCATTCACCTAGTGAAGTAGTGGGCAGTCAGGAACACAGCCCCCTGGGAGCAGTGTGTGGGGACAGTACTTTATTCCAGGGTACCTCAGTGGTGCCACTAGCAGTCCTGGTATTCTAACCCACAGCCTTCTGATCGCAGGGGCATCTCTTTAGCCACCAGGTCACAAGCTGTAGAGCTGCATTAGAGAAGCCTGGATATACCAGGTGAAAACGGATCAGACCACTCCGGACAGATGTTATTGCCAGATGTGAACTGGACCAGTATGAACGTTTAGGTCATGTTCTAGCAACCACAGCAGTTAAACTGCTTTGTTAACTTGTGGATAATGAACATTTATGGTGCCTTTCCAACTGTGATAGAAAAGAAACCAGAAGATCTCTAAACGAATCAAGTCCATTCTTGATCCGTTCAAATAATATGCTTAGATTAGCTCTCCACTAGATCAGATTGGGATATCTCTATGTACAAAGTAATGGCCTACTAAGGATGAAAGTCTCAATTCATGAGCTCTTTGAGATTTTTGGATAGAAATAGAGGTCATGTGGTTTTTTTTGTAGAGATCACACCTTATAGAAGTAAAGAGGGGTCACTATGGCAAAGGATGTGCATGTCTTAAACTGCTGTTGAACTAAAACAGTTCATTTATATAGCGCATTATTATATATAATGGTCATTCACTGTTCTTGAAGGGAATAGAATAAAAAGGAAACAGAGTAAAATTAAAGGAATAAAAGAAATAAAAGATTACAAAGGAAATCATGAAAAGTAGATTGAAAGTGCGGTAGAAGTGCTGATATCTAAAAGAAGGCGGAGGAGAAGAGTGCAGCTAAAGCTACAGTTGGTTCAGATCTGATGTTAATGGGCAGTTGGTTCCAGCAGGGAGCAGCATATTGACTATATGCCATAGAAACATGTTGGTATGAGAGCGAGTTTTTATATTTGGTATATTCCCACAAGAGATTTGTTCTTGACATATTGTTGGTCTTTTTCTATTTAATATAGTTCCCTGTGCGACAAAATACATATTTGAAGAGTATAAAACAGCACCATATGCTTATGAATGATTTTTCACTGAACTGTTGCTCTTACTCTCTGGTGGTCACCGCAGAACTCTCCAACCTGATTATAATTCGGAACAGCAGCGTGTCTGAAACTCCCAGCTCCCCTCCTCAGCAGAGACACAGACCCAGCCACATTCAGTTCCACATGATCAAACACGAGGATTTAATATGGGTGAGAACGCAGCTGACTGCATTCAGAAAAAACATCAGTGCATTCACAAGGTGGCCGCTCATGAAGCTGTTTGAGAGATTGTCAAGAGAGTGTATAGCTGCATCAAGGCCTGTGGGTCTCAAATAGATATTTAATGGCATTTGGAAGACACCTTTATCCAGAGCAACTTAAAATGATTAGTTACAGAGACAGTCCTCCTGGAGCAACTGAGGGTTAAGTGTCTTGCTCAACGACACAATGGTAGAAAGTAGTCATTGGGTTGCAACTTTGTGATCATTGGGTTCATAGACAAGTGTTTTACCCACTAGGCTACTACCAAATCAAACAGTGTGACGTTGATTATTTACATATGATTGAACTGAGTAACAAACACTGTTGGCCAGATGAAGCATAGATATAGCCATGTAAAAAAATAAGAGACCACTGTTCCCTTTTTTCACTGTTTGTACAGTTTGCATCAGTGTGTGTGTGTGTAAAAGGCACAGGTTGCTATTCTTTTCTAAACTATTGCAGTGTGAGCTGTATAAAAGTAAGAAGTGCCTCCATATGCTGTAAGTGCAGTAGTGTTTGTAGAACAGCTTTTTATATGTGCTGTATTCCAGCAGCAGCAGTTTTTTTTATTACAATTAGCAAATACACAGTTAAATATTTATGGAACCCAAAAGATAATTTGCCATGAAAGAGCAACACAAACCTTTTTATGGGGCCCTTGCAAAAGGTTTCGTATCAATACTTTCTTACCGTAATAGTTTGTCTTGTATTAATCATTACATAACTACCAATTGTTTTCTCACTGCAGAAGGAGAGCTTGGGCCAAGGTTCCTTCACACATGTCTACAGGGGGTACAAAACACACTGCCGGGATGGAGAATCACATAAAACAGAGGTCCTGCTGAAGGTTCTGAATGCAGAACACAAGAACAGCTGGGAGGTGCGTTATCTTTTACACACTAAACACTCACAGGGGAGAACAGGTATATCTGAAACTGTAAAACTGATTTTGAGCTGATTGATGACTGATGTGACATAACATGACACAAAATTAAACGAAAAATTGCTCTGAAAATCTAAATAACCTACACTATATGGACAAAAGATATTTTGGACAATGCCATGCTTCCAACTTTGTGGACACAGTTTGGGAAAGAACCTTTTCTATTCCAGCATGACTGTGCCCCCGTGCACAAAGCAAAAACACAGAGCCCTGACCTCAACCCCATCCAACACCTTTGGGATTAACTGGAACGGAGATTGTGAGCCAGACCTTCTTGCCCAACATCAGTGTCTGAAATCATACATTCTCTATAGAATGAATGGACATAAATTCCCACAGAAACTCCAAAATTTTGTGGAAAGCCTTCCAAGAAGAGTAGGAGCTGATATAACTGCAAGAGGGACCAACTCCATATTAAAGTCTATGTATTTGAAAGCAGTGTCATTACAGTCCTTGTTGATGTGATGGTCAGGTGTCCCAATACTTTTGTCCATATAATGTATATTTACTGCATTTTTCTGAACTAGCATCTACTCATTTATGCTACCGTTTCTTTGTCAGTCTTTCTTTGAAGCAGCCAGCCTGATGAGCCAAATTTCTCACAAGCACCTGCTGCTGGTGTATGGGGTCAGCGTCCACAAGTCCAAAAGTATGTATCTGACTCTGCTCCACTATAGCACTCTGTCTCTCACCCTCCCTTCAGTCTTCCTTGGTTTTGAAGTGCACACTAAAAGCTCTCAGTAATCGAGTTCAGCTGTTGGATTGCTCACAACTCTAATAGCTCTAATCTGTCTCGGGAAGCAACACTTGTCCAAGAACTATGTATGAGGTTTCATTAAATGGGTTTCCATGGTTGTGCAGTGACACACAAGACTGAGGTCTCTAAACTAGATAATTATTTGATGGTTTTGGTCTCTGGGAACTCCAGTGACCTGCACAGAACCCTGACATCAATGCATCTGAACACCTCTGGGATGAATGGTTTTGAACCAGACCTTCTTTGATCATTGAAGGTGTTTCCATGAAAGGAAAATGCATGAGGGTCATGTAGGAAATACAGATACAGAGACCACTGCAATGTATTTTTAATCAGCATCTCTATGAGTGTGACAACCATTCCATGCCAGTGTCTAAATTCCTTCACAAGCACCTCATTCTGCTTTATGAATCAAATCTTATTTAATGAGAACTCAAAACTCTCCTCTTGCAATGTGACCAGTTGGATGGTCAAAGGTGATTACTACCATTTTGTTTGAGTGTTTTCTTTGAATTGTTCAAGTTCTGTAAACACAGCATCATTTTTCTTATTTTGATGTTTTGTCATTTCCTTTCAAATTAGGCTTTAAAGAACAATAATTTTATTTGGAAATGATGAGAAACATTGTCAGCAGTTCTTAAAACATAAGCTGTTCAGTTCAGGTGCACTGAATAAATATGGGTGCACCTATAAAAGATAAAGCAGTTGTTTTATTTTGTTTTTAACAAAGAAAATCAACAAAGAAAACACTTTCTCATTTATTAATATCTAAATATCTTTGAAAAGTGAGATGGCTCCTGGTTTTGTAAGAGTCAGAGCTCTCTGAATGAACTGTAAGAGCTCTTTAGGTGAACTCACTTGAGCACTGAGTGTGTTGGAGTGGTGCTGGTAAAGCCGGTCTACTGATCTTCAGCACCCTGTGTAATTCCCATGTGACGTGTTTCGATGGTTGCAGACATCATGGTGCAGGAGTTTGTAAAGCATGGAGCCCTGGATCTTTATCTGAAGAGGTCTTCCGTGTCGCTCAGCTGGAAACTGGATGTGGCCAAGCAGCTGGCCTGCACACTCAACTTCCTGGTGAGAAAACGCTTAGGGTCCTTCATTACAGTCCAAAAAATGGATGCAAGCAGTGACAGTAAATTTAAAAATGAGATCTGAGCAAGTTAACCCGTTATTATCGCGTTAACGCATTATTTACTTAATGTCGACAAATATTTAAGTGCACATTAACGCAGGTTTGTACTATTGTTTGAACGTTTGTTGCTTTTTTTCTTGACCACTTCCCTAACAGGGACACTTAGGGGGGCTGTCGTCCGCCCCGCTATAATGGTTCCGGCTCCCCGTGCTCTGGACTTGTTTTTTCTATAACAAACTAGATCAAACGTGAATAGTCTGGCAGGGGCAAATAGCTTTGGTTTACATTTGATTTGATTACATGAATGTTTAAGTTGAGATTTACAAGAAACATTTTAACTGGAACTGTGTTAAAGGGAACCCTGCTTTTAAAAAGCACCTTATTTGTTTAAAGTGTTTGCAAAACAAATGCTATTGCACTTTTGTTCCTTTAGAAGTTTTTTTAAAATAAAAGTGCACAATACACTACTTTTGAATTTTGTGTATAACAATGCGATTAATCGCAGGAAATCATGTGATTAGACACAGTTTTTAATTGCCAAATGATAATCGCTTAACTCTTTCAATTGGTGTGCTTTCCAAATAAACAGTGTAAGGTCGATACCAACTGTGTGTTAAGTGTCAAGTAAGTAACTGCAAATTATATATTGAAACAAGTTTGTGTGACAACCATTCTTGGCCATATGTACTGTTTGCTTTGTACAGGAGGAGAAGAATATTGTACATGGAAACATCTGTGCTAAGAATCTGCTTCTGGTCCGAGAGAGGGATCCAAACTCGGATAACTCCCCTTTTATCAAGCTCAGTGACCCGGGCCTCAGTGTGGCCATGCTGGGCAAAGAGGGTAAATTCAACATCGAGTTTATTTAGAGACCAGTTTTAACAAGCACATCTCATCTCCCCCACTACATTATTCATTTTTAATAAAGTAAAATGAAATAAAAGTTATACATTTAAGAAACCAATAGCAACCAATAGTTGCCAAAGTACAAAGAGTTAAAATCAGATGATCGACACTTTTAGAATGGAACAGAATATTGTTAATATGTGCAAAGAATTTTGTTTTGCAGTTGAAATTGATGTTAAGAATAAACAATAAAGTAAATAAAATAAAAATTAAAAATAAATCCAAAACAAACATACTGTACAGTATTGAACAGAAGTAAAGGTAACTTAAAAATGGTTATCTTCACAGTAATTGGGTTTTTGCCAGGACGTATGCTTATCAGAATACAGACAAATAAATGTGAACACAATAAAAAGTAACAAGTTATTAATATGTTGTTTAGTTTACAGTTTTGTTTCCTGGCTTCTTATTATTCAGCTCGCTTAGTGAGAGGGTTATAGTTCATTTAACATACTCAAACAATTCAAATCACAATGTATTTATTTGTACTTGTTCTAATGATTTAAAAAGTACTTACTGATTAGATGAATAGCTTTACATGTAACTTTCTCAGGTGCTATAAGAGGTCACAGTACTGTATATAAAGAAATGTGCATACAATGTGTGTGTGTGTATGTGTGCAGTGGTTTTAGACAGAATCCCATGGGTGGCTCCAGAGGTACTGGACACGCTGGAGTTGGGACAGCAAAGTGACAAGTGGAGTTTTGGGACAACGCTGTGGGAGCTCTTTAATGGAGGAGAAGTTCCACTACAGCGCCTCGACCCAAAACAGGTATACCTCATGTTTTTACCTACCTACCTACCGACCTACCTACCCACCCACCCACCCACAGACCCACCTACCCACCCACAGACCCACCTAAAATGTAACAGAAAACACAAGAACACTCATTGAAACACTCGAGATAGCTCCACGCTCCAGGAAACTGTTATGATGCAGTAATGCTGGACTGCATCCAATATATGGTTGCTTTCGGGTTCTCTCGAGAGTATTAAAAAATGTATATAGTTTATATGGAAATTTAGATGCATTTACAATAATATTTATGTTACAAAATTTGTAAATTATATTTGTCTTAATAATTTTACACTAAAATGCATAAAAAAATGGCACAAAAAAGCTAAATAAAAAAGCAGAGGACATTTGCGCTTTCCACAAATTTGCGGGGGTTTCCACAAAAAGTTTAGTTAGGTTCTAAGAAAAAATCTGCGAATGACTGAGGCTGTGAACTTCACAGGGAATACGGTAGTTTTGCAGTGTATAGTAGTATATTAAGGATAAAAATAAGGATAAAATAAGGATACTGTATATACCAACTACATAAGAGTTTCACATTAAAAATGCTAAATGGAAAATATGTTTACAAATATTTTGCCAACCCGATAATGATGATGACTTTCAAGGGGCTGGAAAATGTTTCCAAGCTCTGTAAATAGGAAAGGCTTACTGGAGTATTGGGATCATGAGAAGCACTAAAATGTGCTACAATAAGGTCACCAAGACGAGCCCTGTGAAATGCACTACCAAACCAAACACCTTTATTTTGCTCCATAAAATTACCTCTATTTTGACATTAATTTCTCATACAGGAAATGAAGGAAAATTAAGAGGAAAAATGTACAGATTAAAGCTGATTAAGCTACTGAATTTATCCCTTATGTCAGAGTAGGGGGCGTGAGCCCCAGACTCTGAACTCCCTCCGAGCACAGAACAGGCAGACAGGCGAGGATCCATGCTCGTGATACTTTATTTAAAGAAAGAACAAAAACAAAACAAGGCTCGGTGGCCGTAATAGCTATAAACAGAACAACTAGAACAGGTTTCAGACGTGGCAGGAACAGGGTGAATAGGGTGATGGACACATGAGGATGAATTAACTGAAACAGCCTTAAATACACACAGACATCAGGGCGTGAAACGAAACAGACGTGAACTAATGAGACACGTGACAAAGAAACAGAATATCAAAATAAAAGCCCTAACAGAACGCACAGAACAGAACAGTCAAAAACAGAAAATGGTGGCCCCTAGCGGCCACCAACCGTGACACCTTACTTTAAACTACTGAATTTATCCCTTACTTTTTCAAAAAATAGAACCTCCTGAATTAACGATTAAGGGGTTTCACGCTCATGTAAAATGTAGGAGTCGGTTTCACAAATGACATTTAATAAAAAATGAAGGGTTTTTGGTGTATTTAAGGGGTAAATTAAGGTTTTAGCACATTTGAAGTACTTTGTGTTTTGTAGTGATATGGGTGGTTCTTCTCTCTGTTTTACTGTGTTCGAGTAGAAGCAGCAGTTTTATGAGCAGCAGTCTCAGCTGCCCTGTCTGGACTGGACGGAGTTAGCTGACCTCATAGCGCAGTGTATGGAGTACCCGCCTGAACTTAGGCCATCATCCAGGAGCATCATCCGCCACCTCAACAGTCTTATCACTTCAGGTAATACCCACACCATACACCATACACACGCTATACATCAGCACACAAACTCTTTATGATATATTTGTAGCAGCATTTCCACTGGGCTATAGTTGTGATTATGTACTCATTATTAAACTGCCACTGCTTGTGGAACATTTCAAGTTCATTTATATTGCACTTTATCATACACAAAAGGTTTAAAGAAATAGTTTTTTTTAAATGAATGAATGGATAGAATAAAATAACTGAAGGCATAGAAAACCATTAAAAGAAAAGTGAAAGTGCAACAGAAGTGCATATGTTTAAAGGAAGGCATAGTGCAGTTTTAGCAACTTTTTAAAGTTGGTAACAGCTTGTCCATTTTTATTCATATTCACTTGTACAACAACTAATAATAATAATAATTAAAAGCTAAATTAAAAAGACACATTTTCATTTATTTGGGTGGACTGAGTTTGGCAGCCTACATTTTTTTATTGAATTCCTTGGAGCAGCTGGGGGCCTAGCGGTTAGGGCATTGCTATTGCAATCAGAAGCTTGTGGGTTCAGATCCATGCATTCCATGCACTGCTCCCTGTGCACCCCTAGTTGGTGGCAGTCCCCTGCTTCATTTGGTGATTGGGTTAAATCCAGAGAAAGAAGTTCAGACTGTGTGCTGTACTATGTGACTATAAGGGGCCACTTTACTTTGGCTGTAGTTAACAGTCCCATATAAACCCACAGATTATGAGATTCTACATGCGTCTGGAACTTTGCCTGAGAGAGACAGCTTCTGGAGGGCGCTGAGTGCACCCAGCCAGCATCAGCAGGAGGTGTTTGAGGAAAGACACCTTCGCTTCATTTCTCCCCTGGGGAAGGTGAGCACTCATGCAATCACCCACATTCAACACTAGAGGGTGGCACTGTATTTAAATACACACATAAATCTGAGGGCCATTTTCAAAGATAATCTTACTGTCTAAACCAGTTCGGCTCCTTATATACACGATATGGACAGAAGTATTGGGACACACCTGTTTTTCAGGGTTTGGGCTAGGCCTCTTACTTCCAGTGAAGAACAATCTTAATGCTTCAGCAGACCAAGACATTTTGGACAACACCATGCTTCCAACATTGTGGACACAGTTTTCTATTCCAGCATGACTGTGTCCCAGTGTACAAATCAACCCCCTAAAGACATGGTTGGATGAGTTTGGTGTGGAAAAATGTGACTAGTCACACATAGTCCAGACCTCAACCCCATCCACCTTTGGGATGAACTGGAACGGAGATTGTGATCCAGACCTTCTCATCCAACATCAGTGTCTGAACTCATAAATGTTCGATTGAATGAATGATTACAAATTCCCACAGAAATTCCAAAATCTTGTGGAAAGCCTTCCAAGAAGAGTGGAAGCTGTTATAGCTGCAACCAACTCCATATTAAAGTCTATGTATTTGAATGTAGTGTCATTAAAGTCCCTTTTGATGTAATGGTCAGGTGCCCCAATACTTTCGTCCATATAGTGCGTATATGTCCAAAGGTATGTGTACACTCCTAATTACTTCAGGTGTTCAGGCGTTCAGGTGTTTTAACTACATCCATCGCAAATAGGTGTATAAAACTGACACACAGCCATACAATCTTAATACTGGCAGAAGTCAGTTGTGAAATTTCTGCTCTTACAGATATGTCCCAATAAACTATAAGGGCTATTATTGAGAGTTGTAAGCATCTAGCAGCAACCACTGCTCAGTTATGAAGGGCTAGGCTGCATGAACCCATTGTGGACAGCTTCCAAAAGCTGAAGTGTGTAGTGTGTAATAAAGCCTCCTCTGTTGCATCAGCCACCACAAAGTTACAAACTGCTTTTGGAAGGAGTAACAGCACAATAACTGTGTCAGAAACGTCATGAAATAGATGGTCCAGTAGCTACACACAAGCTCATTTCATTTGACATGCCAAGCACAGACTGGAACGGTGTAAAGTCCATCTAGAGTGATGAAGCTTCACTCTCTGGCGGTCTAAAGGATGAAACTTGGTTTGTTGGATGTCATGAAAACTCAACCCACGCCACTGCATAGTGGCAGCAGTAGAGTTTGATGGAGGGAATATCATGACGTGGGGTTGTTTTTCAGGGTCTTGGCGAGGCGGCTTAGTTCCACTGAAGTGTAACGTTAACGTTAAGCAATCATGTGCAGTTTCCTTTCTCAGGGTGCCCTTTTGCATAAAGGCATGGTTTGATTAGTTTGGTGTGGAAAAAAGCCTCACAGAGCCCTGACGTCATCCCAGCTGAACACTTTTGGGAGGAATTGGAATGCCGACTGCAAGCCAGGCCCTCTTGTTCAACAACAGTGCCTGATCTTTTGACCGAATTGCCACACATGCTCACGCACCCTCCAAAACAATAGGAAGAGGAAAAACAATGAGGAAAGTCTTTTCTCAGTGAAGGCCATAATAGCTTCAAAGGGTGTGGGCAAATATTTTTCAAAAGGGATAACAAACAAGCTCATATGTATGAAGGGCATTAAAAAACGTTTTAGTTGGAAATTATGAAGGCTGGGAGATTAGTAATAGGGCGTGTCTATGTCTGAGACCCAAGGAAAATTGCCTGGCAATGGAAGGTGACTCTGTAGAAAAGTGATGTCATTTGTTTTGGAAATTCTTAATAAATAGAGTTTTAAACATTAAGAAATGTTTTGAATGTCCCTTGTATGATGATCAGGTGTTCACATTATTGTGGCCATATATCTAAAGTTGTCTAAGATCTAAATACTAAAAACACTAAATGTGATAGCAATGTTTTCATCTGACTGCTGTGAAGTGCTTTTTCTCCGAATGCCTCACACTGAGTCTTTTTGTTTTGTTTAAAGTTATGTGAAGTCTGTATAAAAGATTCCAGTACCACCCTGTGGTGTTGAAACATGATGTGACTGTTGTAAGGACACACCCCATATCTCTTAATAATTCAGATTACAATTTGTGGCAATTAAAGTAATTCATTTTAAGGCGGCCTTTGTTCGTGGTACTGTGTTTTGGTGTAACTTGTCAGTTCTTGCTGTATGTTCAATGAATCACTTTTTATGACCTATAAAACACTTCTTGTTGAAAAACAATAAAATAGCCCGGGTCTGAAGGCAATTATTTTCATAGCTTACTATTATTTATTTTCTTCATTTACCATTTTCTGTGTGCAATTATGGGTTTTTTTGCACTCTTGGATGAAATTGGATTTTAGAAGTAATTTTTAAACATGCAAAAGCTTAAACAGGCTTTTATTAAATGACTATGTATTTATATATTTAGACATTTTTTATATAAAATTTTTGTATATTGAGGAAAGATCTTATTTAACCAATTTATTGATTTTATTCATTGATATTTTTTATTGTTACAACCTTGGTTCTAAAATTGTAATTACCACTGTAGGGTAACTTTGGCAGTGTGGAGCTCTGCCGCTATGATCCGCTGGGTGACAACACAGGAGTGTTGGTGGCTGTGAAACAGCTGCAGTCCAACAAGCAAGCCAACATGAGCGACTTCCAAAAAGAGATCCAGACCATCAGCTCCCTGCACTGCGATTACATCGTCAAATACAGAGGCATCTGCTACAGTGCAGGTGAGAGAGTCCAACAATACTGTACATATTTATAAATACTAGGGGTGTAACGGTACACAGATGTCACGGTTCAGTACGTACCTCGGTTTTGGGGTCACAGTTCGGTACGGTTCACCATACAGCAAAGTTAAGCAACAAAAAGTTCTAAAGAATGAGGCTTGGTGAGGCATTTGAAGTAAGACTCACATTTTAACATCCTACTTCTATAGTACAGATCATCTGAATCTACACTAATCTACAGCTATACTGTAGCATGCTTTCTGTTAGAGTGCTACTACTGCAATACTATAATACTAATCCTATAATAGCCTACTATTATAATTGCTATGATACTGCTATAGGCAAAAAGTGCTTTGCTATAATACAGCAAAACAGACCCTATAGAACGAAATAGAAACAGTGCACACTACACACCAGGGGTCACCAACCTTTTTGAAACTGAGAGCTACTTTACATGTACTCAGCCTTATTGTCACGGTTTGGACTCGTGTAGCCGTGCCATATCTTGTTTTTCTGTTTTTCTTTGCTTGTTTTCTGTTTGCCCTGATTCCAGCATGTGCTGATGTATCCTGAGTTCTAGTTATGGTCTGTGTTTAGTTATTCCTAGGAGTCTGTGTTCCCCCATGTTGTTCTGCTGTGTG
>JBBPDC010000017.1:16573605-16604623 GCA_037974485.1 Hemigrammopetersius urotaenia
TGTGTGTGTGTGTGTGTGTGTGTGTGTGTGTGTGTGTGTGTGTGTGTGTGTGTGTGTGTGTGTGTGCGTGTGCGTGTTCTCTTCAGAGGATGTGTATTTATAGAAAATCAACTAAATCTAATTTGACTGCAGTGCCCATACTTTTGCATGCAACTATTGCTTAGTTATGTATTTTACCAACTCAGGTGCACTAGTGAGGAAAATAATCTACTTTTACTGGTTAATCAGTTTCATCTCACTCATTAACATTTACTTACTCATAAACATCTCTATTTTAGTTGCTCTGGAGCTATAGCATATCATTTTAGACCAAAATGAGTTGCTTTTGTTCGGGTGATTTAATCATTATTTCATTAGAGAATGGATTTAGGCTATTACACACACCTCTAATTATAAGGAAGAATCCACATACAGGCCCCAGTGAGTCAAGAGGTTTGAAATCTGGTAAAAAATCTGACTTTACTTACCCACTCTCGCCTGGCAAATAGAGACAGACAACAATAAAAAAGTGAGGAGATTCCTGAGTGGGAGCATTTTAGGGGTTTGCTCGTTTTAGCACTTGGTTGTCTTCAGTAAACACTGCCAGCACATGTGAATCTGTTCCTCTGAAGAGCAAAGTGCAGGCAGAATAAGAGAAGGAGCAGCGTGGGGTACGTCACCAGCCCGGCCCTCAGATAACTGACTGGCTTTCATTACACACACATGCTGTAAAGATAAAGGTTCTGCTTTTAATGCCATAGACTGGTGAGGAACATAAATGCAGCTTGATTAAAACCCCACAGAATAAAACCACTGAATCAGGACTGTATGTGAAGATTTTGGAATTTATCATGCAATACTAAACAAGCACTGATAATGATTGGCATTCAGGAGCAGCGCTGAAGGTCTCATCCACCTGAATAACAACGAAGTAGAGAAATTAGCTAAACTTGTTTAAATTGATACGTTATTGGCTGAGCCCAATTCTGAGAGGAAAAATGTCCCAGTCAAAAAATGTAGCTGCCGCCCTTATCCAGAGTGACTTACAATCATTAGTTACAGGTTTTAGTTACAACCTTGTGGTCATCAGGTTCACAGGCAAGTGTTTTACTCACTAGGCCTCTACCAACGGCTTTACACTCATGACTTGAATCTAATTTTTTGAAGGGGGTAAATGCAGGGGTCGATTGCACACATTAAAGACCACTTAATTTGAATTAGGAGTTTTGTGTATTTTCAGGGGTAAATTAAGGTGGAGTTAAGCACACTTTAACTACATTTTGTTTTGTAGTGCACCCCAGAGGTAGCAAAGCAACCATCTTACTGTTCTGACTCTTCACGTTTTTACACAAGTTTGTTGTTGCTGAAGGCAAGACTAGAACTTCTTCCAGCCTGATAAACCAGATTAATTATTGTATGAACAACTGTATTAGTGCACCATCATCTTCATTATTGGTAACATATCTGTTCCTGGGAGTGATCCCTGCACTCCAAGCTGTAAAGACTTTTGTTGATTGAGTGAATCAAGCCCAAAGCTGTTTTACCATATTTAAGGGGATAAAAACTTGGGAACGCATAAAAAAATGCCGTCTCAACATAAAATGATGTACCTTCAATTTACCCTGAACTTTTTTTCTAATGTAGAATTCCTGCTGTTTTACAGAGGTTTTCTTGTCACTATGACAATATATAATTTCTATATAGGCGTATTTTTTTATATAAAATGTATATTAACACAGCCTAAGTGGAGACCTTTATTCTTATGAAGATGAGAGCCGTGTGTAATCCTTCAGAGTAATCCCCTCTCTCAGCCCAAACTCCACTCTGAGCCTGACTGGTTATCAGTTATTCTTTATCATCCATTTGTGGTTTCACAGACTCACAATAAAAGCCTCCGGCCCAAGGGTGTGTCACATATTACATAATTTAACAAGAACAGTAATAAATGTTTTCTTACATGCATGTGTAACTGTGAATACACCTATATGTGTCATGGTGGGTCATGGTGGTCACACTGTAGACATAATTCTCTGAGAGACATCAGGAATTGTGTAAGAATTTGTAAGCTGGGTACTGAGAAGTATCCAGACAGTTCTTCTAAAAAATTAATTATACATTAGGGTGAATTGACTCAGAGAATGTAAAATCTCTAGATAAGTATTGACCAATAGAATGAAACTTTTTGGAGCAGCTGCACCAAATGCCAAGGGAATTAAAGGAGAGATGTAAAATAGAGGCAGTATGAGTAGTATCTGACCTTACTAACACTCATGAATTTAATCAATTCCTCATAGCAATTTGTACAGACTCCCAAGAAAACCAGAAGCTTTTTGGGAATACAGTCTAAGTCTTGGTGCAGTGGCTGACATTAGTAACAAAGAATAGGTAAGAACACAATAAAAACACACAAACTGTTTCTCTATTTATTACCAAATGAATCACAACACAATAGAAAGATCTGTCACACACATTTATATTAAACAATACAATAACATTTATATATGATCTCTCAAAGTATAATAGATTCCTACTTGCTCTGCACGTTCAGAAAAAAGGGCACCTTTCAAGGTACAGACACTGTCACGGAGGTGATACCCTAAAGGCTACATCTTCAGTACCTGGGGTTAAAGGAAGTAATTGTACCATATTCCTTGATATATACTGTCTCCAAGTTTCTCAATTAATTTTTTTTTGCTCAGAAAAACTGGTTATAAAAAGTTACACATATGCCCCTTCCCTGTGGGACAGTGAAAATAGGGAAGGAGCACAATTAGACATTAAGGACCATGCTGTACCTCTGAGGGAACATTTACTTTGTTCGTACCTTTAGGGAGTAAAATCTTTATGGTAGCCCTTTTCTCTGAGAGTGTAAAGAATAAGCAATTAGCAATTAGAAATAAGTAACAGGAAAACAAGAAGGTACAAAAAAAGGGTTGGCCCTGGATGACTTGATGGTGCAGATGCTTCTCAGAATATATGAGTTGATGGGTTTTGCTAGTTGAAGTGCTCGTAGTGAAGTGAATGTGTTCGGGTTGTTTGGGTTACAGAGGCGAGAGAGCGAGAAAGAGTTTGAACAGTGCATGGCTAATGGGTTTTTCCATCCTGCTCTAAGTGGGGTCTCGCCAGTCTTCTAGAGAGAAACCCATTAAAACATTATAGCCATTAAGATGTTACAGAGTCTGAATCCTGGTCATATCGTTCCCTTCTCGTCCACAGTCGCTGTGGGTTTTCGTCCCCATTTGACTTTTCTCTCTCTCTCTCTCTCGCTCTCTCTCTCTCTCTCTCTCTCTCTCCCCTCCAGCTCCTCCTCCACCACATCCCACTCTGGTTTGGGGCCAAGAAGCCAGTCTGTTAGGAAAAGGAGACATTCATCATTACCTTTTGGTAAAAGCATTGTTGCTGATCAAAAAGAACCATGCATTTGTCCATTATTATTTTTCTACATAATTTGTAGCTGCCTTTTGCACAGTGTGGAACTTTCATGATGAATGAACTAATAGAAAATGACTGCAAAAACTCTTTATGACAAAGTTTTAGAAACCATTTGGAGTTTTTTTTGTAGGACAAAGGAGATATCGCTGTAAGTGAAAGTGTTTGAAATGTATTTTCATTAAGAGAGAGTTCTTTATACGCAGCAGATCAGCAGAGCATTATGATTCAGAGAATCGGCTCAGACTGATATGAGCATGCGGTGGGTAGGTATTTAGACTAGAGCACCCCGTGGCGACTGGGCTAATCCTGCTCTAAGTCCTTCAGACGCTGGACATCCCGCTGACACTGATGTTCTCTGGGTAATAACTGCTGCGACTGCCTTTCATGAAGGTCAAAACTGCGTGTCAATGGTCAGCTGTTCTGTAATCCTACCAGAGTCGTCACTATATGCCATGATGCCAATGAGTGTGTGTGTGTGTGTGTGTGTGTGTGTGTGTGTGTGTGTGTGTGTGTGTGTGTGTGTGTGTGTGTGCCAGTCCCATAGAAGAGTGTAGCTCAGGACAGACAGCACAGACATGTAAAAAAATACTTGAGAATTATACTAATTATTATACTAATTATTATCGCCCTAATACAAAAACATCTTTCTATAAAGGTAGTATCTTAGTGAAGGCATGTTTTCAATTAAAGTGGGCATGTTTTCTTTGTCTGTTTGTAACAGCTTAATGCATTAAAGCCTGAGCAGGTTTTATTTAGAGAAAACCAATATCACCCTTGTAAATTCAGTAACAGTACCAATTTCAGTATTTAACTGTTTTCTTTTCCAAACTATAGTTAAAAACACACACTGAAACTCTTTTGATCCTAAATGTTCTGCAGGCCCCCTAGTGGCCATTCCACCAGTAGAATGGAATCATCAAATATTTTCGTTCAAATTAGAATTAAAAATTAATTGCACAATGTTTAAACTGAATGCAAAACCTTAAAATTCAAAGCGGAACTGTGAGATATCTTATTCAGTGCATGTCATGGCTGCCGTGAAAAGAGGTCAAGGGCTGACGAATGCTAAATCAAATCCGTAGCTCGGGAAAAGAAAACTGTCTATTCAGTATTTAGGCAAAACTTGTTCTTTGGTGAATATGAAGCTGAGTGATGAAGTGAAATACATCCAAATAACTAGAACACATTTCTGCTTTGTGCTTTCTAGACCTTTTAAGCTATCTTCCCCAACAGTAAAGTAGAGACCATCTACTTTACAAAAGTAAGCGGAACCCAAACGTTTGATTGCCAGTCTATGCAATAGACAGACTGCCAATTAAATTTGCCAATG
Organism: Hemigrammopetersius urotaenia; assembly: GCA_037974485.1. Lineage (NCBI taxonomy): Eukaryota > Metazoa > Chordata > Actinopteri > Characiformes > Alestidae > Hemigrammopetersius > Hemigrammopetersius urotaenia. Next base: position 16,578,347 of record JBBPDC010000017.1, read on the forward strand.
GTGAAAAAGGTCAGTGCAGATCAGAGTAACACAGGCATGGACACTGCTGGACAGTGACGGTGGCTATTAGGCTGTTGGCAGGTAAGCAGATTTAGCTGCCAGATCATGGAACAGATCTTTAATGAGGTGGCTGGTGATGCCATACATGCACGTCACACCCCTCACCCCCACCGGCCCTTTGCCGATGTAGATGATGCATTCGGGCACGGTGATGGTGTCTGTGTCAGCTATAGACGGCCAATCTCTCCAACGGTTTGAACACAAAGGCCTTTCATTGCTAGTTTCCCCAATATAGTCTCTCTTTCTCTCTGGGCCGGCCAGAGGAGGAAGGGTTCCCCTTTTGTGTCTTTGTTCCTCCAGCTTTAGGGAGTTTTTTCCTCACCTCTGTCGCTCTTGGCTTGCTCACTAGGGCCTTGGACCTGGACTCTGTAAAACTGCTTTGTGTCAATATTAGCTGTAAAAACACTATATAAATAAAACTGAATTGAATGGAGTGTTTGGCTGGTGGGATACAGTCAGTAAAATAGAGCTCATCTCCCTTAGTGGCTCAAGCAGACACTTCATGAGTTTGCCACATGGATCCACTGAGTTGTGTGAGGATGGGGAACAGGGTGGAAACATTCAATCATGGATTTAGGTACAAAATAAAGTGATGGGTCTGTGACAAAAGAAGTGCTGTTTTTTTATTGTTTTAATTATTAGGACTAGTAAGTTGGAGGACATAACTAGTCCTAATAATGAACTGGAGTTACTAGAATTATTGGAGCACTTACACTAATGTAATACTTATATGAAAAAATAGATTTTAGACAAGAATCTTTCCCAAATTGTCTACCTCAAGATTTAACCAACATTGTTTTAAGGCATTGCCCATATTTATCTATTTTATTATAGATTACTGTACTATTTATTATTCTAGGTTGTTTTAGAATGGTTAACATTTCAGTTTATCTTTTGAGCCACAGTTCCACTTTATTTGGGTGGTGAACCTGTTTTAGGGTTTGGATTAGAACCAGGGTTAGTCCTACATTTTAAACTTAGGGTTAGTAAATGTGATTTTAATAGATATTTAGTTAAATACAGGTTAAATACAGGTTAGAAGTTGCATAAACATAATTTTATAAATTTCCCTGCAACCAAACTGGTTTAAATTCACTGACAACATTAAATCTGAAGATATAGATAGTGAAGGAGCTGTGGGTGGGATGACTGTGAGGTTGATGCAGGATGGTCATTTGGGTGTCGGGGAAACTAAAGATGACATTGTCATTATGTGCGAGCACACACTGACCCAACACAGTACGAGGCTCAGCTTTCACTGATACAAACAACCAAATCGCCACAGCTACAAAGAATCTGTTCATTTTTGTGTTATTAATAGTACAAAAAAGATAGTAAATTATCCAGGGATAATTAAACAATAGATAAAACCTCACTAATAAGTATTACATTGTAAATCTTTTTAGCAATGAATTATCTATTGCAAAACTAAAAAAAAATGAAATATTGTAAATGCAACTGTTTGCAGTCATTTTATTTATTTTTTAGACATGAACCTAAACTTGTCTTCCGGGTTTTAATGGATAATGTTGATGATGGTAAATTAGTGCTAAATCTGAAGTATCAAATTAGTCTATTTTTAATATAAATGTGAAAGCAATGGATTCTCAGTCAAACTGGAATTTGTCAGAATTTGTTTTTATGTATTTCCAGTAATGCAATTAAAAGTTTTACTTGCTCCTTCAGTGTAAGGATTCTGACCTATGTCCTCCATGCTTGTACTGATAAAGATTTGAATGGGGAAGAAATCTAGTTCATCACATTTCTAATAGCTTCTATTAAATGTGCAGATGAAGGGTATTTGTTGATCCAAACAAATAATATAATCTACTGGAAATAAGTCTCAGTACATCTTATTAATATTTTGAACACACTCCTACACTTTCACCATAGGAAAAAAACAGTTTAAAAAATGTATTATAGTATGTTGTACTATGATTTCACTACACTGTTTTTTATATATTTTTCCACAGAAAGGTTTTTATGCTGCAATTTGCTCTCAGCATATTCCAACATGTGAACAGAAAATATTGGAATATATTTGCAATATACATCACCTTAGATAAATGGAATATACTGCAATATGTCCTCAAAATTAAGACAGCACATTTTGGAATTCAGTTTAACATGTATTATAGTAAAATTGATTATATTGTAATATATATACAATATATATACTATATTCATGAAGTATATTCAGTACATTTACATATGTTAACAAAACATACTAGGATATATAATTATTTATATATTCCCTAATGGAAAATAAATATATTGTCATAAGTTCCAAAATGTAAATACATTATATTGGAATTATTTTCAATACATGCTCCTATAGGAAACTGGAATAAAATGCACTTGTTGGTTAATACATTCCATAATTGAAATAAGTTATATTGCAGTATTTATTCTATCAGAGAGTAAATGAAGTTGCTCACTTAGACTGGCACATCCTCCTCAGACCGGGGCGGTTCCATTATCTTCTTGCAGAATATCTGAGACAGGAGGAAGTTCCACAGGATGACCGTTAAAGAGGTGTTGGCTGAAATGATGCTGACCATGAGAGGATGCATCTCTGAGTGTCTCCTGTGGTCTCTGTTCAGACGAAATCTGATATCTCAGTGCACCACTGACCAACTGACCAGCTCTCTGGACCAAGTGCTTTCTTTCTGAATGTGTGAGGCATTTCTTATGCTCAGTCAGGTGACCTCAATCACTTGATCTAACTGAGTCATCTGTCCTTTCTGACCTTGCTCTGCACGAGTGGCTCTGTGGGCTAATCCTCCTGCTCACCGTCTCTATCCTACCTGAGACCACAACACAGTCTACCCCTGCGGCCCACTGTGACTAAAATAAATGACCTAAATAAACACTGTACACTGTAAAACACCTCACCCCACCACAAAATGCCAACTTTTTCAAGACAATTTAACACAATGTTTGTAATTTGCAATTTTCCACTTTCAATTTTCTTTTGTTCTATGTATTCTTTTATTTCTTACATTATTTTATTCTATTGCATTTCATTTTTATTCTAATCTTATAAAGCACATTTAATGACCTTTTGTCTTTGCTAGTGTACTATATAAAGAAACTTGAATTTGAATTTCCATCTCACCTAAAATGATATAGATCAGCCAAGACTGGTTTGGTGTCTGAAGTGAGATTCTTTAGTTTTGCACTGGTGCTTTAATACTTAGGCAGGTAACAGGTAATGTTCACCTATACTCCACCAATGAACACAAGCATGCCTAAATCACCTGAAAGCATAAAACAACAGACAACATTCAGCCTTTAACATGGCTGCAGCTACTGGTTTTAGGCAGGAAAGACATCAAGCCTGTCACCAATAGACTACCCTAACGAGAAAAGCTGTAAGCGGTTGTTTAAGGTTGGACCTGAATCCAGTAGTCCCAAAGATGAAGAATCACATGGGATATCGATTCTGTTTTCTTCTAGTATTCTGCTTGAAGAGTTTAAGGAGCAGCTTTTTACATCTCCTTCACAGCTCCCTGCGGATTCTGACTCAAGTAAGTGGATTCAGCGGCTTTAAAATGCACCAATAGAATCTATATAGAAAACTCCCAACAGAATTGGATGCTTTGGATGGGATGCAGAAGCACATGAACCTGAGGTCACTAGTGCCAAGCATCAGTTACAGGGGTATAAAGCCCTCAGAACTGGTTTGTGGAGCAGTGAAACTGTGCTCTTTAGTGTGATGAGGCTCCATTTAGTACTTGTTTGTGGTCTTTATGATCCAGAACTGACCTCATTGTACCTCTTGTGACTGAATGCAATTAGATCCTCACAGAAATGTTGTAACATCTGATGCGAAGCCTTTCCAAAAAAGTTGAGACCATTACTGTAGTAAATTGTTAGCAAACTACCTAATAATAAGGGAATTTTGGAAGATTTTGGAAGAAACAAAGTGTCTACAAACCTTTTGGACTTGTCATGTGTGAACATTTTGTTTCCAATTATGGCAACAAAGGTGGAAATATATGGTAGACATTTGTTTGACAGACAATGTCCTCCAAATGCTTTCTTATTGGTCATCAATTCAAAATATCTGAAATTGTAACTGTACAAAACATTTCAAATAGCTAGTGAAACAAGACTGATTATTTACATCTCTATAAAACATATATATAACCGAGAAACAATTTATTTTACCTTGCTTTTGATGGATTTTGATCCTTGATCAGAATTAAGCTCTGATTGGATCTTCGGCTTGAAGTATTCCCACTCGGCTGGTGTCCAGAGGACGATACTGATAAGGTGAACGGTATTTTCCACAATCTGGCAACAAAAAGGATCTGCAAAGAGAATAAACCCCATCTGTAACAAAAAAGTTTCTCTCCATCACACAAAACTGTGCAATTTAATCTTTTGCCTCTTATGACAAAATAGGCCATAATACCCAGGGCCAAACAGGAAAAGAAAATGTGCTCAGTATTTTTTCCTCAGACATTTTCCAGAAAGAAAGCTGATACTTTTCAGAAAGACAAACGCATTAAAACACATTACCTGAACCACAGGACCTTTGTTGTAGACGGAAGGTTTAGAAAAATAATGGCACTCACACTAAGATGACTTTTCTATTTAAAGAAAAAAAACTATCAATAACCTACAAACTAAAAAAGAAACTAAGCTCTACTGCAGGCTTGATGGAAGATGTTGGTTATGATGGGTTTTCCTCATCTTCAGTCTTCTTGAAAAAGGCTTGTGTCAGGATATAGATCCAGTATGTGATGGTGATAAAGGTGTTGATGGTCACAATCGCGATCATAATGGGGTGCAGCATGGTTTATTCAGTCTGGGTTCTCCTATAGCTTTAGTTTCTGCAGTTGGGTCCTCTACCTTAGGAGCTCCTTGTAATGCTTAATTGTTTTTGCCCTCCCTCTGTGCTCTTCAGCCCAGAATATGCTGAGCACCGAGTAAAAAACATGAGCCAATCCTTACAGAGAAAGTACCAACAGCTTTACCAGGGTTCTTAGCTACTGAACCTGGTGTAATGTCATATGTCTTAGATCTTAATTCTGCTGTGTAGGGGTCTTGGCATACGTTTAGATGCTAAATGTGTTATAATATCCCAAGGCTTATTATTTTAATATCTACAATGAAAGCAATGAGAACTGGGTGTGTACTCCAAGAGGTTCCATCAAGCAACTAGACTTTCTCAGGAGTGAGAAATGGGAGTCAGGGCCTGCTCGAAGCTCCAGGGAATTTTATGTGTTCAATGTTCACTGACTGCTGAACACTTGCGAAAATAACATAGTAAATGCAATTTGCAAATTGCAATGCAATAACATTTTCTTGGTCTGTTGCTATTGGTGCCAGCAGAATTTTAGATTACATTGAATAGGTTTGGCCCCATACTGTGGGTGAAGTAGGGGAGAAATCTTAATGGATGAGACAGACCGCTGGGCAGGATTAGTCAGTGATATTGTAAAGCATTATCCTTCAGCTCACAAAAAAAGCCTGATCAAGAACCTTAAGCACCTTTGGGTCATGTGAGGCTAAGACTTCATGTTATTTTAAATACCTAATGCCCACCGACATTAATGAGTCAGCACAATACACAACACACGGAGCTTTATCACCCAGCATTCAAACTATATCCTTAAAAAAAGAAAAATAAATTCCTTATCACTTTATTTTTATTACAGGATGCACTGTTCTAGAAACATAGGGGTTATAATAAAAATAATTTTAAAAGATCCATCCATGCTTCATTAATAAATAATTTTATTTCTTGGAAGATTTAAGAAAATCTTCTGAGCACACTACAGAGCCCTTATTCTGTATTTTTACTTTTTCTCTTGAGGTCCACTCCGGTATGCTTATGTGCCAAAATACAACAATATTCCAACCACTCTAGTCCGTAGAATTAAACAGGCTTTTTTGTTTCTGTCCCTTTAAGATTGATGCATGTAAATAACCTTTGTTCTGACTGGCTGCCCTGTATTTCATTTAGAAAACAGTACATGCTGAAAGGCTCCTAGTAACTTCAGCTTTAAAACAATGAACTGTGTGTACATATACATACACACATTTGTCACAGCACAGTGTGAACAGCACAAAAATTGTTCTCTGCATTTAACCCATTCACCAAGTGAAGCAGCGGGGAGCCAGTCTGCTCCAGTATCAGAACACTTGATAAGACACATGATGGTTCTTAAAGGAGTACCCAAAAACTCATTGCAGGGCAAACAATTAATAAAAGATAAAAGGTTAATTTACAGGACTTCACCCAGATAACTCTACAGTTTTTCAAGAATCTTAATCCTTATGGTGGGTATATTAATATTCATACTGCCTCTTAAGCTTACCCCTTTATGGGCTTCATAACAGTCATTTTTAGGTGCAGCAAGTTAACAGTAAAATGACCTGAAGACAGGCTCATGTATTGGGCCAGGAGATTTAAAACATTTTTTAATGGATATTTAAACTCTTTACAAGAGCACTGAGGGTGAATGCAGTTTTTTACAAAACTAAGGGGTGAGACCAAGATCAAAATAACTGCAGAACATTTGAAAAGTGTGTTATTGCGCTGAGGTTCTGTCAGGCAGTAGAAGAGCCGCTCTCACTTAGCAGCAGCTTGTACTCGGATCAGTCCGTCTGCATACTGGAACTGTGCGCTGTTCTCATATTCCAGCATATCCAGGGCCACTTCACAGCTCTCCTTCACCACCCGCTCTCTGTCCTTGCTGTATTGCTGCAGTATGGGCACACAAGCATCTCTGCCGATGGAGCCCAGCGCCTCCGCACACTCATGCCGCACCATAGCGTTCTCGTCCTCCTTCTCTAGGGCGGCCCGGAGCTGAGGGATGCTGGCCTCGTGCTGCACCTGGCCCAGTACATAGCCAATCTCATGACGAAACAAGGCACTGCTGCACTCGAGTCCTGATGATGAGAGGGAGGGATCACAGGTTAATTACTGTTCAAAGGCTTGGACTGTTTACAAAATGTGGAAAGCTAATTATCTGACCAAAACTTTTAAAAAAAATTTTTTCGAATAAATTGAAACTAATTAATCTAATGGGGATAAAGAAGAATAGATGCTTCGTCTGCAAAATGTCAGTAAAATAACGTAGCAAAAGAGTTATTTTTTCCCATCCAAAACATAGTCCATAGTTTTTTGCTTCTTTTGTTTTAGCCTGGTGTTAGGAGTCTAATGAAGTTCACCATTAACAGAAGCATGAAAACTCTCTGCCTTGATCATGCATTAAACCACCTTGTTTAACCACTCTAGCCGTCCTGGTTATGTGGTTTCAGACAGCATAGAAATGGGCAATAGTACGATTTGTCTTCTTGTTCCTTGCATGCAGATGAGTTCAAACCTAAAGTGGCTAAACTGGAATCTCCTAACTGACAACACACACAGCTCGAATAAACAAACACTATTCACTGCTGCCCTGTCTTACAGCACAGGTTTTGTTTCTTCTCTGTTGTTTCTCAATCAATTTAAAGCTTTGTTTATGTACATGATATGCCCAAACATAACAGAAAATACCACAATAATATAACCGGAAAATAACTCTGCTAAGATAACAGCATTACAGCAATCATGTAAAGTCTTAAGTGTCAGAATTTAAATTTGATTTTCCTCCAAACACCTCTCACCATCTCCTAGAGCCAGCACAGCCTCCTCTGTGCCAAGGTTTCTGAGAGCAAACATGGCTCGGTAGCGTTCAAACAGTGGCAGCTGTTCGTCCAGCAACTCTTTCCTCAGTTCGGGGACACTCATCCTCTGTGCTGGGGGCGCAGGGTCCACGGAGCAGTAGGGGTTACTGTCTGTACTCTCTGCGGAGTTTTCAGCCCCACCGTTCATCAACCACTCCAGCCTTCTCACGGCCAGCTGACAAGTCTCTGCCACCTGGACAGTAAAACATACACATGTTAACACAAAGGAAGCCACTTGCAAGAGCCTGATTCCCCATTTAAAGCTCTATTACAGATAGTCTTGCAGGTTCTAACAATGATGCATGACTGCAAGTAACTGTAAGACATGGGTGGAAACGGCACTTATTTGAAATGGTCAAATCAAACACGTCAGGATAACTATATGACAAAAGTATTGTTATATACATTGCCCCAACAAGGACTTTAGTGACAATGCATTTAAATACACAGTCTTTAATATAAAAGCTTCTACTCTTCTTGGAAGGCTTTCCACAAGACTTTGGAGTTTCTGTTGGAATTTGTGCCCATTCATTCTGTAAAGATTCCAAAGGTGTTGGATGGGGTTTTGGTCAGGGTTCTGTGCTGGCCAGTCAAGTTCTTCCACTAAACTCATCCAACCATTTCTTTATGGAGCTTGCTTTGTGCACTGGGGTTGAAAGCATGGCTTGTCCAATATGTCTAGGTAAGCTGAAGCATAAGATTGCCCTCACTGGAAGTAAAGGGGCGCCTGAATTCCATAATTATTGGTGACCCAATACTTTTGTCAATATAGTGAACGAAGGCTAATATCACCAGCACTGTAAATTGTAAACAGGCATTTTTTGTGATTTTATTTCTGAAACCCAGGATATGTGGACATCAAAAAATAATGTATATGGAAAGTGAGGTGTAATGATTCACAAGTGGTGGGAGGAAGGAGTGGCTGGCAGAAAGAAAGGTCATAACATATTTATGCAAGATTAGGCAGATTTTCTTTCCTATCAGTAGATTTCTGAACCATCCACTTCCACCCACATTAAGAGTAAGCATGGCCAAACTGTGGACCCAGGCCAACTGTTGCTCATTTTTCAGTGTCCCGTCATGAATTTAAATTTTTTTTAAATGATAATGGAATAAGGCCTGTATGTACACTGCACTTCTTCGTTTCAACAGTAGATGTCACTGCCATTTTGAACAACTGGATCAGCCACTCCAATGAATTTCACCAATGAGCAGTAAGAAAAACACAAAAAGAAAACACACACTTAAGGGGGAGTATCATTGTAAGGAATTTGTTTGATTTGCAAAGAATCTGTTGTAGAGATGACATTCAAAGACTCTATGCAATGCAACATCAGCTCAGCTAGTGGTGAAAAGAGCTGAAACTAAACCTGATTAAATGGCGTTTAGTCACTGAGCTGCCTGCTGCTGGAACAAACCACTCATCAGTATCAGATCTGCACCAACTGTAGCCTGAAAAAGTTACTAAAACTGCATTATTCTCCTCTGTCTTCTTTGTAACATTTGCACATCTAATGCACTTTTATTTAATCCATTATTTTATTCCATTTTGTAGTCCATTTCTGTAAAGCATATTGAATTAACTTTTGAGAATGCACTATATAAATAAACCTGAACATTTAAGATACAGAAATGTCTAATGTAAAATGTGAGCATGTGAATAAACTATTGCAATGTGAACTGTAAACAGAAAATGCATTTTTGATGGCACTTTGATGACTGGGGTTTTTTTTGGACCAAGACCATACCTCAATGACTGGATCCTCTGAATACTGCTTTAGTAGATCTAAGACTTTTGGATTTCCAATGGCTCCCAAAGCTTCACCTGCAGACATGGACAAAAAACATTACCATTAAACATGTTTAAACATAAACATTTTTAATCATTATTCATGCTGAGATCATCTACCACAATGCTCTAAAGTACACTCATATACAGGTGACTGCAGCACATTAGCCTTGGAACTAATCCCTTCTTCTCAGATCATTTTCATTTATCTTTAATTGTGCGGAGTGGAAGGAGTATCTCTTGCTGCACAAAATCTCCAGGATGACTTATGTTCCATTTATTATGCTCCAATTCGAAAGAATGGAGGAACACTTTTAGAAGTTCATGTATGTCTGTTTCATTCAGTCACAAAATTCCTCTCTCCTAGAACAACCCAACACTAAAGGGAAACATTTTGCATGCAAAAACAAACTGAGTAGGCCTAGGTAATATTAATATATTGTAATATATTAAATGACAATGTAACTGCACAGGAATAGGACAAATTATGTTATTATGTTGAGTAAAAATAAATTCAAATTCTCTTCAGATGACATACATCTGCACATTAAAACTATTGTAATTGTTAGAACTGTTGTTATTTTTTGGTTTGTATTACCCAATATGTTAAACTCAGCAACCAAACAGAATTTGGCTCCAGAATTTGGCTGAAAATGCCATTACATTTGTACCCTGTAGAGGATGTGTCAATTGTTCTCTCTTAGGGAATTAGAACAAGGGTGTTCAAACTTCTGCAAACGTTTGGAATCACTGGTCATAATTATTCATAGTTCTTACTCATTCAGTGTGGACTTAAATATGGTTTGCTAGATAGAAGGAGTTTATTTTGCATTTTAGAGACACACATAAAAAACCCAACCAAAACTTACATGTAATTGTATTGTTACTTAATTTAATTGTAATATATGTTTCTGCAACTAAGGTTGGTTTTATATGACAAGAAACCCTGATTTCAAACTTTTAAATTGTAGTGTTCCATTTTTCAACTAGCAGGTAAGCAGTTTTTCATTCACTGATTTAAATAATTTCTAATGGTGAAACAGCAACAAGCAAAAATCAAACTTTATAATGACTAAGAAATGTAAGGGCGATGAAAATCATGCCGGATTTCACCTGCTTCATGTCTGACCATCGGCTCCTGCTTGGTGTCTTTCAGCACTGTCTCCAGAATGGGAACTGCCCGCTCGTCCTGCATCTGGCCGAGGCAGTAGGCCAGTTCATGTTTCAGAAGCGCAGAATCATCCTTGAAGGCTTTGCTGATCCAGTTTATAGCCTCTGGTCCGCCTAGGTTCCTTAGTGTAAAAAGTGCTCTAAATCGTGTCGTCAAGTCTTGTTTGGGGTTGACAAGTATGCTCCCCACTGCTGATACGTCCTGCTCACACGCCATTGGCTTTCAAGGCAACGGCAGGTTGAAAATGCTTGTTCGACCACCACTCAGGATGCGTTCCTGTTATAATAGAGGCACCTCTGCTGCAGATGACCAAAAAACACAGAAAAAGTGAAAATGTGTCAAGGGATGTAGAACATGACTCACAACGTTATATAATACAGCTTACAAAGACATACTGACATAACTTATGACTTCATAAAGCCTTAGTAAAGCATATATGAAAAGTTGTTTCGTAGCTGATTTCAAAATAAAGCGCCTTTAAATGCCCAGTAATTGTAATAATCCAATATTGATAATATTAAGACCATGGAGTATCACCCTTACAAATTCATGTAAAACCAGATTAGCCAGGTGTGGGCTGCATTTCTTTCTGTACTGCGATGCTCGATACATGTGTAAACACAAACTTAATTGTTAATATAAACCTGTCAGTAATTATAATTCTTGGTTAAATGAAAATTTTTTTTTTTTTTTAAAGCAAATTAGGTGTAACATGACCTCACACTTCCTGAATGATGGTTTGTATGTAAACACACTCATCAGCACTATGCTTCATATAATTTCATCAGTCCAGTGGTAAAACCAGAGATGGACACTGAGAGTTAAGAGTCTCTGACAGAGCATCAGTCCACCTCCCCAACCATCAATACTGCTTACACTGCCTTTTAATCCTAAGGAAAACGAACTAGAAATACAACAGGAATTTATTCAAGACACCTATTATTAGGAATCTACTAAAATTATATTTTAAAACACTGATATATCAGAGAGAGGGATAGGGAGAGAGATGTAACATTTGTCGTGGATTTAAACGCCCCAGTTTCCCTTAATTGTTCTCTTTCTGAGTTAGGTGTCAAAGACAAAGGGACTGGATCTATAAATTATTAATTAATAGCTAGAGAAGATTAAGACAATACCTACCAAAGCCCTTTCAGTCTCTCGTGTTCATCACCGGCTCTCCATGCTGTCACTGCAGGAAGAACTTCTGATAGGTTTTCAACTATGCACAGTGTTTCATCGCCCCTCACAGGACTGGAGCTCAACATCGTCACATACACAATATGGACAAAAGTATTGGGACAGACATGTTTTTCAGGGTTTGGGCCCCTTTCTTCCAGTGAAAGTGCTTAATTTTAATCCTTCAGCGTCTCAAGACATTTTGGACAATGCCATGCTTCCAACTTTGGGGACACAGTTTGTGGAAGATTATTCCAGCATGACTGTCCCAGTGCACAAAGCAAGCTCCATAAAGACACACTTGGATGAGTTTTAGTGTGGAAGAACTTAAATGACCCAGACAGAACCCTGACCTCAACCCCATCCAACACCTTTGGGATGAACAGAGATTCTCATCCAACAGTGCCTGACTTCATAAATGGTCTACAAAATGAGTGGGCACAAATTCCCACAGAAACTCCAATGTCTTGTGGAAAGCCTTCCAAGAAGAGTGGAGGCTGTTATAGATGCAAAAGGGGGCAAACTCCATATTAAAGTCTATGTATTGGAATGCAATGTCATTAAAGTCACTCTTGGTGTAATGGTCATGCCTCCCAATATTTTTGTCCATATGGTGTGCTACACCAGTTCAAAGGAATCTAAAAACCCATGAACTATAAAATGCTCTGATCTGGAGAAACTTGCAGAATCAGAGCCAGCAACAGTGAACCAGATGTCTGAAGGTTTAAATTTAATTTAAATATTATTAGAAATTGCTGCATAATTGTTAAATTACCTAATAAATAATAGGCATTTATAAATAACTCTAGGGCTCAAATTCAGAACAAATCCGGTAATCCATCAAGTAGATTTTCAGTGTAGTTTGATTTTTGTAAAGTTGGTAGAGAAAAAAACTCAGCTCACATAAAGAAGAAGAAAACATGTTCAATCCACAAACAGTACTGCATCCCAGACTGGTCACAAACACCCTAAGTAGTGTGCAAAATAGCATGCAACCATTAGTAATGCTTTTATGTATGTGAGGTACAGATACAGCCTGGGTGTGTCCTAATAACACATTATACCCTAATACTGTAAGATGTACACTATGTTCACGGTTCAAGGTTACTTTATTGTCATCAGCAGCTGTGTACATGTGTGATGAGACAGTGTCTCTTCAGAGACAAGAGACACCACAATTAAACAATTATAAAGGTATGTATGTAACAATATAGTGCAAATTATATGTAAACCTTCCAGAACTATAGGTTTTGCACCATAAGTATGCTTATTGAACAGGAGGCAGCCCACAGCATTGAACAAAGTGCAAGGAATGACAGAAACAATACAATAAATAGACAAGATAGCCATGTAACAGTAGTGTGAATGGGATGTGAATTCAAGACAATACAATGAGCAGACAAAACAAAAGTGTGACGTAAGTGGAAAGTGTATGTAAACCTTCCAGAATCCATAATATTGTGCCATATATAAGATTCACAGAAATGCAAATGGTGTCAGTAATGAGTCCATTTTTGGGCCTGTGCATATCGATCATACTATTATAAGCACCAGCTTTGAATTGTATAGTTCTCCACCATTGCCAAAACAGCTCAGACCCATACGCAAGACCTCTGAAGGTGTGCTGTGATATCGGTGATATCTGCCACCAAGGCGTTCCTTTTAAAGTCCTTTATGTAAGGCAGAGCCCCAGGGGACCCAACTAGTGAACTAGCTTGTTCCACACTGCACTCATCTGACCGTATGGAGATTGTTTTGTGCACTGGGGCACAGTCATGCTGGAATAGAAAAGGTTCCCCCTCGAACGGTGCTGGAAGCATGGCGTTGTCCCCTGGAAAACAAGTCTGTCTATATAGTGTATATTTGAATGGGTAAATGCACCAGATAGGTTACGTATATTCATTTTTATATTTTTATCTATAAAACATGTTTTAGTTGTTCTAAGTTGACTGTTATGTGGTGTTAGTTTTGTATGTGTTTCACTGTCCGGCTGCAGGGCTCTGCTGGGGTAACGGTCGTTGTTATGCCAACGCAGCCCCTATTGTTTTGATTCGAATATCGTGACGACACGCGTTCGAATTCTTTCCCATAGTCCTTTGCGACAGCGTCAATTGAAAACACAGCTTTCTCTGTTAGCTAGCTTGGTCTAGCTAAAAGCACAAAAATCATCTGTATACAAGGAACATAACGGAGCTATATCATCTTTAAAGAGGAGCTGTTCGCCATTTTAAGTACACTTTCAGGGAGCATTTGTCGAATTGTTGAGAACGGTGAGTAATTTATTATCAAACAGGCTAGCTGGGTCGTTAGCTACTGTTAGGCTAACAAGCTAATCACCAATAAAGCCGAAGTGGTCCAATCTGAGAAAATTGGGACTCTCTCGTTGTACTAATTTCAGGTTCCATCAGCATATTGCATTATATTCTCATGGGGATATATATAATCTATCCAGCCAAGCGACGTCGTTGAAAAGACCTTAAAAACATTGCTATCGAATAGTCAGCGTTATTTACTGTCTAACTGAAGGAGCAATTACTGTCCTGTGGTTTGCGTTTTAATTTTTAAAATGTCTTCGGTCTCTTCACAACATATAGCAGTCTGAACAAACACCAATGTTAAAAGAGTGGCTGTCTGGTGCTGGACAGTTTATTTTGGATACTAAAAAATGAATTGCTAATGAGCGTTAAACATTGGGTAACATTCTAGTCCAGAAAAAGCAGGTATTCATGTTACCAAGCAGATTTTGTTGTTGAATTTACTTTGTGCACTTTATTCATTGCATTCAGGTCAACACTGTATCGGGTTTCGATTATTTTAGAATAATCAAGATGTCAGGACCCATTAACTTTGCTAACCCTAGACATGTGAATTAGCTGACAAACAAATTACTGTCATGATTGAAAATTTTCTCGGCAGCTGCCATTTCCATGAGTAAAGTCACATAGGAAGAAGGCTGCTGAAGTGACAGTTGCCCTACATCTTAAGCTGTGATATTTAAATAGTCTGTTGGAGCATTTGCTGGGCCACCTGTTTGTGGGGTGTTCGAGCAGGTGGTATATGTGAATAGTTTTTTGTTCAGAGGGTTCTGACCTTTTACTTGGGCTTTCATTCAGCTGCAGCCAAAAAACCTGAGTATCTTGGGTGGGGAAACAAGCCTTTTCTTTTAAATATATTCGAGATGGTATTTTGCTGTGTCCTTCCTCTTCCACTGAAATACTTTGAAAATACTACCTGGGTCTGGATTTATGTGTCTCATCATAGCTTAACTTACACTGGTTTGATTTGTGTTTACATGCAGCCATATCCTTGCACACCTCCTCCTCTCTGACCGATCACCTACATGGATCAGGACTATGAGAGGCGACTATTGCGTCAGATCAACATCCAGAATGACAATGCCAGTCCTATTGTGAGTGCCTTACTTCTCACAAGCCCTTTCATGTATTTAGGCTTGAAAACAAAAATACCCACTTACTAATAGAAACAGCATTTAAACGATAGTCCCACTGCCATAGGGGACTTTGTTTTATGGGTTCATGTTTCATGGCTCTTTTTTATTTTGTATGTCTGTGTCCCATATATAGAAAGTCACAGATGTGATACGTCACCTGACTCCCACTAAGTCACCGATGTCTTCACCAAGCAAACATGGGGACCGATTCATACCTTCACGTGCAGGAGCCAACTGGAGTATTAACTTCCACAGGATTAATGTAAATTCTCATTCTTGCAATAACTTGCAATGTCATTTTCTATTACTTATATAGAAAAATAACCTAATGGTTAGTCTCTAACACCCCCTTCATTTACCTCATACTGTAATTTTTTCATACTATAATCTACCTCATACTGTAACTTTTGCGCATTTCCTTCATTTTGCAAATGCATAGTTAATTTTTATTACGCTTAAGTCTTTACTAACTTAATTTATGTAAAAATGTTAAAACCCAATCTTGGCAAAGAAAGAATTTCATTGCACAGAGGAATGTGATTTCTACTGTACATATGACAAACATTTTGAAAATTTGAATCATGAAATTGAAAATGTGGCTAGGAAACTGCCTGTGATCCTTCTCTATAGCAGACTGAGAAAGTGAGAAGTACTGATTACACAGGTCAACAGGTCAAAATCATCAGAGATAAGTTTATGTGGGTTTTGTAGAGTTTTTCATGCTGATTTCAACTTTGTGTTTAGTTTGTCCTGCACATACAGTTTTTGTGATGAAGATAGTTATATATTGCATGATAGTATAATCAGCATAAAATAATATGTAAAGCTTTTTTGAAGAAACAATGGTAGCTGACTGACACTATCTGACTTTGCACTGAAAATACTGATACAGTTACTTGATTGGTGTCTATGGTTTAATAAAAACTGCATGCAAGTCTATTGTAAATCTAATATTACTCATCATTCAAAAGGTCGATGTGACTGAAAAAAAAACCTGAAAGCAGATCTGAAATCATCATGGAAAACTGTATTAGAAAAGTGTGTTGTGGTTTCTTATGATGACAAAAAATTATTCATTTGCTCTCCGTAGGAAAATGAAAAGTCACCAAGTCAGAATAAAAAAACCAAGGATGCGACATCAGACACTGGCAAAGGTGAGTTTGGATGCTTGCCTGTTGGTAGTATTTGATAAAGTCTGTAAGAGTCTTCAAGGTTACACTAAAGGCTGAATTGGAGTCATTAACTTGGGTCTTTTTCTTACCAGTGGATGGTTTGGCATACTCTGCACTTCTGAAAAACGAGCTGCTCGGAGCTGGCATTGAGAAAGTACAAGACCCTCAGACTGAAGATAGGAGGCTACAGCCCTCAACGCCAGAAAAGAGAAGTCTCTTTAGTGTAAGTCTGAGCTGTTCTTGCACTAAAACACAATTATTGTGGAATAGATAGTCTGAAGTGCTTTTGTGATTGCCTGAACTACCCAACCCCAATCCTGCAGAGCCAGAGAGTGGTGTGCTTTTCTTACTCCAACACATGTATTTGAAAGACTCACATCATAAAATGCTGATATTAATAAAACGTTAAAATGAGAATTCAACTGACAGCTTGAAAGTTCATATTGTCCTAAGTCTTCCGTAGTTGGAAAATAAACTGCAACAGGCCATTTTGACTTCTGTGTTTTTGTCCTGAAAACAATATACTTGCATGTATCCACTCATTCAGCCTAGAGCAGTGTAGTTTAGCCCAGTGGTCCCCAATCTTTATTTCGTCACGGACCGGTTTAATATCAGAAACTATTTTCACGACCCGACCTTTAAGGCGTGGCAGATAAATATACGTATACATATTTATACAAATGATACGCATAAAAATGGGGATATTTTAAAAATATAGTGAAAGTGACCATTTGTCATACGTGAACACACCACAGCACAGTGTGAACAGCATGAAATTCTTCCTCTGCATTTAACCCATTCACCAAGTGAAGCAGGGGGCAGCTACGAACACAGTGCCCGGGGAGCAGTGTGTGGGGACGGTACCTTGCTCAGGGTACCTCAGAGGTGCCTAGCGGTCTTGGTATTGGAACCCGGACTTTCTGGTCACAGGGCGAATGCCCTAACCACTAGGCTACCAACTGCCCCTGGTAATGGGGTATCTTTAAAATATAATAATTAATGTAAATCCAATGAGTACTTGCAGCTTTATTAACAGCATTTTCATAACAACGAGCCAACAACATAGCACGGGTAACATCCACAGATTTCTTTCTGTGCAGCCCGCGGACCGGTACCACATGACCCACGGCCCAGTACCAGTCCGGGGGTTGGGGGCCACTGGTTTAGCCCATTTATGCTGAAGCCACCCAATTTGTGTGTGGACTGCTTTTTGAACGAGTTATACTGGTTCTCATTTCATCTCCAGCCTGACTCAAATATGGGCACCTGTTTTAGGTGCTGTGTGTCACATATGACTGGTCACATACCTCTGTTGATGTAATACACACTGATATAAGTTTGCTTGCAGTTGAAAATTCTTGATAAATTGTGCAGTCTGTTACATTTCACTTTTTCTCTCTTGTAGTATTCTCTCAGTACCAAGAGATCCATGCCTGATGATGGCAACAATGTTTCTCCGTACTCATTATCCCCTGTAAGCAGCAAAAGGTAAAGAGCCAAACATTTTCCTTTAAAATAACATTACATGAACACGCTTCTGAATTACTTTCACTTGTCCTTCCAGTCAAAAGTTGCTTCGCTCACCAAGGAAGCCCACTCGCAAAATCTCCAAGATACCGTTTAAAGTGCTTGATGCACCAGAACTACAAGATGATTTCTACCTCAACCTGGTGGACTGGTCGTCCTTAAATGTGCTCAGTGTTGGGCTGGGCACCTGTGTTTACCTGTGGAGTGCTTGCACAAGCCAAGTAAGGACATTTTTGCATCCCATTTTTGTTGTATTAGAAGGAAATTCCGACCCAAATGTTACTGATATTAGAGAAGATGTCTGTACACACTTTATTGCCGATATCTAAAAAATCTTAGTCCATTTAATCTTTGTTTCTTTTACTGAAAGCATAAAGCATTTCAAATGCATTTTCTTTTGTTGTACCATCGGCAGACATCTAAAAGCAACAACAAAAAAATCTAATTGGAAATCTCCTTGTAAAAAGCTGGATTTTTAATCTTTGTTTGCTTCCATTCAGAGCTTGCCTATGTTTGTTCCAGCAACCCTGTGTTTTGCTCTGTGTGCAGGTAACACGTCTATGTGACCTGTCAGTAGAAGGAGACTCTGTAACGTCAGTTGGTTGGTCAGAAAGGGTGAGCCACAACATTACAGCTTGGAAAACAAGTTTATATTATATAGTAATTTGACTGGCTGTGGTTTTTGATCGTTAATGTCTTTTTGTGTTCTAGGGTAATCTTGTGGCTGTGGGTACACACAAAGGATTTGTACAGATTTGGGATGCAGCAGCTGGGAAGAAATTGTTTGCATTAGAAGGACATACAGCTAGAGTTGGTAAGATATTTGAAGCACATTTCCCAGTTATCTTTTTTTTTCCTGAATATCATATTTTTAAATTCATGTATTCCTCACTATTTTCCCTTGCCAATTCTCTCTCCCCCCCCCCCCCCCAAGGTGCATTAGCATGGAATGCAGACCAGTTGTCTTCGGGCAGCCGGGATCGTATGATCCTGCAGAGGGATATCCGGACACCGCCGCTGCAGTCAGAGCGCAGGCTGCAGGGCCATAGGCAGGAGGTGTGTGGTCTTAAATGGAGCACCGACCATCAGCTGCTTGCATCCGGAGGAAATGACAACAAGGTAATAAACATCTCGTGGCGTAGGCTGCAGAGGGCTGGCTTTTTGGTTGCATTAGCTAAATAGTCAACAAAATAATCCACGACATGCTAATGCTGTAGCTATTATAGTTCTCACAAATAATTTGTTTTGCAAATTGTGATGAGTTCATAATTAGTATGATTCAGTAGTTCACTCATGATGGCTGTCATTAATTAAACATCTATTAATGTTTTTTGGCGATCCTTTGCCTTGTTAGCTCTTGGTATGGAACCACTCCAGTGTCCAACCTGTTCAGCAGTACACAGAGCACCTGGCTGCAGTAAAGGCCATTGCTTGGTCTCCTCACCAGCATGGCCTGCTGGCATCTGGAGGGGGCACAGCTGACCGGTGCATCCGCTTTTGGAACACACTCACAGCCCAGCCACTACAGTGTATTGATACTGGCTCACAAGTGTGCAACCTGGCCTGGTCTAAACACACCAATGAACTAGTAAGTGTGCCTGAGTACACTTATATCCTGAGAAAAGTTACATATTAGTAAGAGTAACGATACACATTTAACATGCAATACAATGTTTGATTTAGAGCCCCTGATTCAATTTGTATGAACAAAAACCCAGTGTCTTTGGTGAAAAGCATTGTTCTTGTGAAATTTGCTGACTAGTGTGATCTGTGCAAACAATTCTAGGTTAGCACGCATGGTTACTCTCAGAACCAGATACTAGTGTGGAAGTACCCCTCTCTCACTCAGATAGCCAAACTGACTGGCCACTCATACAGAGTTCTCTACCTGGTGAGTGTCTTTTTTTTTTTTTTTTTTTATTGCAACAATTTATTTATATACAATTTTGGAAGTTCTATGTATTTTCAAATTGTAGGTCTGTTCTGTGCTTATGTATAGTCTGCATTTCCACTGTTTAGTGTTTTCACTCCTCTGGTATACCTGATTAAGCCCCTAAAGAGATGGGTAACTTTTAGGAAAAGAGCCTCACATATACCTTTCCTGCTATTATAGGCAATGTCTCCGGACGGGGAGGCCATCGTGACTGGAGCAGGAGACGAGACATTGCGTTTTTGGAACGTATTTAGTAAAACACGATCAACAAAGGTAAGGGCCTAACTATTTATATAGCAGATGTGTCAGTAAGTATTGACAGTTTGATTCAATTACAGGATAGAAAATAACGTTTTTGCCTTTTCTTTTTTTTTTCTTCCCAGGAATCTGTTTCTGTTTTAAACTTGTTCACTAGAATACGATAAAGGTGCTGCTGCTCTAAAGGAATTCGTTCTGTCATTACACATTCTTCTTATGGACTGCTCATGGACAAAGCTTTGTTTTCCCCCATCGTGGACAATGCAATCTAAGAAGACACCTTATTTTTCTTATGGGATGTGCTGGTGCACTGCCATCTGCATTTATAATTTGTGTTGTCAATGTTTATGTACAGTTTAGTTTATGTTTTGTTACCATGAAGTGTCTCAAATCATCCAACTAAGTATAATGCAAGCCTTAAGTCAGAAGATACTGTAACCATGTTATCTAAGCAGGGTGTAAAAGAAATTATTGGGAACACGTAAATCTACAGAGTTCACTAATTTGTTATTGCAAGAAACAGTACAATTTATTGGGAAATTTACAAAAAAAAGTTAAATCATGGCTCTACATGGTATGAAATGTCTGTGTGAAAGCAGTCATTTTACAGAGTTATTGAGGATTGTTGTGTCAAGAAATACACACCACCCTGAAACAGAAACATTGTTCTTCGTTAATTATTTCAGGCGAAAGCTTGGCTACTTACTTATTTTGCTCATTATTGTAAATCAAATGTAGTATCACATTTAATAGACTGTAGAAAACAGTGTTTAATATTTTAGTAAATGTCATAATTGGATACACACAGGTTACTCAACAAATGGAAAATGAAGTCCACGTCCAAAACCAAGTCTGCATTTCACAGTTCAGGTCTTTTTGTAGCAGCTTTCCACCGCTGTAGCCACTGCTGGAAAGTCAGTCCCTCCCACTTCACCTGTGGCAAAGCAAACTGAGCAGGCTGCTCCCACCTGTAGGGAAGCATGTTAAGATATTTAAAAAGAGAGAGAAATGCTAAACATGAAGAGACTAGCAGGGCTTGAAACCCACTACTTCAAGGCCACATATATTTTGATTTTGTGATCTCATGAAACATTTAACATATGTCTATTCACATTGTTTCAAGAAGTGTATAAATGCTGACATCCTTTACGAATTAAGTTCAATACAGGCAGCCAATTTGAACAGGTCTTTTACATACATCAGTCTTTAAGGGCTCAGGAACAAAAATAGCCTGTTTAATAGAAGAAGGAGCAACAGGTGACCAATCATTTTCTATGGAAATGGGAAACTTGCAGCTACAATTAGTAACAAGTGACGTGAGAAACACTGATTTAAGTTTCTTTCAGCAGATTGTGGTGCCAGATCAGATACCTAAATGTGATGTGCATGGATCCAACAAATTACTCAGACCAGTCAGACATGGGTTTGAGACCCCAGGCCTCTAAAATCTGAACATTTTGTTTGTACTGCTCTTTTGCATAATAGGGCTGAAGATATGTTTTATAAAACAAAAGTGCTAAACACACCCACAAAAGACAAACATGAGGCAACCAGCAGATTATCACCACCTAATATGGTTGGGCGGGAAAAAAATCCTCACCAGGTTGTGATGGTTTCATTTAATGCGTTCTCATAAGCAAGGCCTGTAGAAACCTCCTCTAAGACCTTCCGCACTCGAGGTAGTAGAGATTGCAACACCTCTTCATCTTCTGCTTTCACATACTGCAGCAGGGCTGTTTCACAGATAAGAAAAAATCATACACTGATATTAAAAGTCACTGAGAATAATTGTACAGCAGGGCACTTTAGGCTTTAATTCAAGGAAATCTGGCGATGCAGTAGGGGCTCCTGGCTTTGTTTTAGACTGCATTCAAACTGGTGAAATTACTAGCAGTAATTAGTGAAGTTTATTTAAAGACACACCAGTAATTTTCAGCCATAGCTTTATCTGCTCTTTATGGAGAGTGCAATTAACTTAAAATTAAAACAAGTTTTTCTGTGTTTAGTAAACAAATACAATGGAAAGCAAACAGCAGGTGTAGCCACTGCAACTGGTTTTTACTATTTTTTTGTTATTTTCTAAGTATACACAACTAAAAGGGATGTTTTTTTAAAATAAAAAAAACATTTTATACACTTCTCCCTAAAACCTCTCTAAAATCCCCAAATTAAATGGAAAAAAACAAAAAAAAAACACTGAACATCCTAGGTACATTTTACTTTGTTTTGTTAATACACTGTCAATATACTGTATGGAAGTCACAATACACAATGGAAGTCTGCATGAAATTTTTGGGGAAAATATTTCGGATGACTATAAACTTCCACTGTGGTTTATGACTTGCTACATTTGTTTTGTAGCAGGGCTAAGTTAAACAAGCAAACATGCCTTTACTGTTTGACTACATTTGAGGTAAGTGGCAAACCATGTAAATTACATTTCTGCAGTACCATTCCTTTAACTGTACCGAAAATACACCCTGCAGGCACGTAGCCTAAAGTCAGACTGTATGATACCCTGCTGGGTGGGGGCGGGGAGCTGCGCTGTCCATTTCTGTGAGTCTGCCAGCGAATCGGAGTGCAGCTGCATAAGTCGACGAAGGTATCGCAGCTCCAGCTTCTTAGACACTGTCCGAGAGCACAGTTCTTCTGGAGCCTAAAGCACAACATTTAAAAAAAAAAAAAAAAAAGAGTTACTTTTGCTCTAGCTCAAGAAGTCTGACAAGCTCCTTAACATTAAGTGACTCACTAAGAAGTAGAGATTTCCCCTAATTACTCCTTTGCAGCAATAATTTTGAATTGCTTTCCATTCAGGTATTGAACAATATGTCTTAGTTTGTGGACATAAATAAAAGTGGAATAAATGATCATTTTTTAGTTAAGCACAAGTATAGAGATAGATAAGATGGGATGGAGACAACATGGACAAGTTGGTAAAATCTGTCCATAATTATGAAGAAATTGATTATTACTACATCATTGACTGTATACAGAGTGTGAGAGTGAATGTGCGGGAATTACCATGTACATGGGTGTGGAGAGGTTGTAACGGATTGCCTGGAGGGCTGGAGTGTTCATGCGATAGAGGGAGAGCTGGTCCACTGGTACTCTCTCACTGCAAGATAACAAAGTAAATATAAAGAACCTAACAGGTGGGATCCTTGCATTAAAACAACATTAATAATAACAATATACTTTAATTATACCGTTTCAATTGCACAAAATGAGCCCCATCAAATAAGAATTACATCACTCAGCAGCCTGTTTAGAAGCCACACGCAGTGTGTTTGGGTCTTTTAACCTCTCTGGTTTAGGTGTTCTTTTTAAAAAATGATCTGTTGTCTGCTTTATCATGGAGTTTTGTTTGTTAGTACAGGTGATTTTACTGTACTTAGGAATGGCTGTTTGGTATTTACCCATCTCTGACTCTCCGATCCAAGGCAGCGAGTGATACCAAATCAAACAGTTTGGCTTCCTGGGACACAACATTACGAAGTCCATCCACAGACTGAGCGACGCCCCCAAACAGTGGGCTGAGTTTCTCCTGCACAAACTGTCTTATCTGTGTGGGGAGAGACAAAACAGCAGCCTTTAAACCAGGGTGCCTTTCATAATTTTTTAATCTTCATCTTAATTAGAACATATCCTAATTATGTACTATGAGGTTAAAACTTCCACAAAGGTAACTTCAGTAGAATGCTAGATTTAAAATCAGCCTTCTTCACAAACATACAATAATTTATCACAGACCGAAAGTTGAAAATAACAAGGTAAATAAACAATTTAACACTACCACTGCAACACTCCGAAAGCGCTGAAAAACATCCTTTTCATTCTGCCCAAATTAACCCCTAATCCTGTTTCTTTTCATCAGTAATAAAAAAAGAAAACGAATGTCAGGATTCTTACCTCGGAATGGACACGAGTGAGTTCTGTTTTAAGAGTGGAGTTCCCTTTGACCAGACTCCTAATCTGTTCCTGTCTAATATCCTGCACAGAATAAAAACACAGGCTAGACCTTTTAGCCAGAGCTCATGACACTTACTGTCTGTGTGCGCGCACACACACACACACACACACACACACAAACGTTCTAGAGGAGTTTGTTATTTGAGTGCCTTCAATAAAAATCACACTGCTTGATACAAGTATAGTAAAACATACAGTGTTATGTTATTACACTTTGTTCATATATTTGAACCACCACACTGTGGACTAAGAAAACAACACATTGCAAATAAATCCACTGATATATAAAAGGCTAATATATAATGTCCTGTCTCCATTGATACTTAATGATTTTTTTCTCTCATTCTCAAAATGCTGCTTTACTACAATGTATTTATATATTTTCTGCTAACAGTCACTGCACCATACCACCAGCTGTCTGAAGTCCATAATGCTCTGCCATTGCACCCGGAGGGTTTGCAAGGCCTCATGTCTCTCTCGGCTCTGTAGCTGTAGCTGTGCACACTGCTCCCTTACGCTGTCCCTTACTGCGGCCTGCCTCACCATCTGCGCCTGCAGCTCAAACACACTCCTGAGGCACACAGCAAAATAACAAAGCAGCAGTCAGTCAAACATCCAGAATGTTTTCACAGACGCATTATAACTATTTTTTAATGAGCGGTAACAAAAGTTTATTGTTAAACTGGACTGCTCAACTGAATTAGCAATTTTCAAGATAACGCATTTTACATTTTAACACTGGTCTTACAGTGAGAAACGGGCATTGTAGTTTTTTCAAAGTTTGTGTAGTTTGTTAATGTTCAGTTGCATTTTTATTGCCTGACTTTGATTAATTAATGAACCATCTAAATAATTGATAGATTCCTTTTTATTTTACGCACAAAAATAAACATACAAACAATACAAAAATCTGAATGCCTAGTTTCGATCAATGGAAGCTGGTATAACAGGACACTCTATAGCAGTGGTCCCCAACCTTTATTTGGTCACGGACCGGTTTAATATCAGAAACTATTTTCACGGCCCGGCCTTTAAGGAGTGGCAGATAAATATACCTATACATATTTATACAAATTAATGATGCACATAAAAATGGGGATATTTTAAAAATATAATAATAAACATAAATCCAATGTGTACTTGCAGCTTTATTAACAGCATTTTCATACAAGTTTTTTTCCCCCCTCTTTTCTGTGCAGCCCGCGGCCTGGGGGTTGGGGGCCACTGCTCTATAGGATCAGAGAGTGTTTTAAATGTTGTTTTTGTACTTTATGGTACTGTAATGAAATTGTTACTCCCTTAATTCCTGGATGAAGACTAAGCTGACCTGGCTATGGAGTCAGCATCAGCATCCTGTCCAAGAATTTTTTGCTGTGTGTGCTTCATGATAGCACCAAGATCAGCCTGCAACCGCTGAGCTCTGAGGCGCACCTCTGCCAGCTGCATGTAACACTGCTCCACATCCTCCCATGCAGACTACACACACAAAAATAACACACAAGCATGAAATTCAAACAAAGTTACACAGGGGGAAAAAAGCAAACACAAGTGAAAACTGCTAAACATAGTGTGAATTTGAAATGTTTTGCTGTAAGCTGGGGCCTCCAAGGATTGATCTAATTTTTTCAGTCAAACACATGCCGCAAATGCCTGAGCTCTGGGGAATTTGACCGTCTGTAAAAAAATTAGTGTAATGCAGCATGTGACCACTCTACTGAAACCTTTTTTGGTCACCTGTAAAAGACTGCAGACTGGTGGCAAATCTTCCTCTTCTTCCATTGACACATCAAGTAGATGATCACTCTCATAGCGAAACCTGGAGAAGGTGGACAGTTACTCGTTTTAAGGGTGACTGCAAGTATCTTCTAGTTATACAAGACTTTTTAATGCCACGTCAAAAGCAATGTCTTCCATCTCTGTGCCTCAGTGTTATGTAGCCTTTAATTGTAAAATGTTATTTAAAATTAAGGATTTGTAAGCTCCAACAGACTTCACTGAATATAGTTGATATTACACTCAACAAAAATATAAACGCAACACCTTTGTTTCTGCTCCGATTTTTCATGAGATGGACTTAAAGATCTA
>JBBPDC010000017.1:16608758-16624274 GCA_037974485.1 Hemigrammopetersius urotaenia
GTAATATTGTGTATCTGGAATGAATTTTAGATCTTTAAGTCCATCTCATGAAAAATCGGAGCAGAAACAAAGGTGTTATTACTGAAAGTTAATTTTCAATACGAACACTGGAACCCGCTTAACTGTAATAAGGAATGCATTAACACTAGGGATAATTTTACTGATCACAATTTACCCAAGAACTGAGACATCCTGTTCCACATCCAGTGCAGCAGTCTTTTCTTGCAGGGCTGTTTGCTGTTTGGAGGCCAATATCTGCAGGGCTAAAAGTACTTGATTTGGAGGGTGAGAACGCAGAACATCCTAAAGAGAGTAAGAGGTTTTAACACACTACCAACACCACATTTACTTACTTGTTTAGGTACAAGAAAGACATCATTAATATACACTGCAAAAAACTGATTGTGTAGTTTTAACCACTGTGCAGGAACACACACAAAATCATAACCAACCTCAACTGTACTGAGCCAGTGCTGATATGCTGAATTTCTCTGATCAGAAGAAAACCTGCGTAGAATGAAATTGTTCCATTAACAATTAGATGTAATCAATACCAGATACTAAAGTGAGGAGGGAAATCCTCTACTGTGTGGATGGAGCTGTTCTTACACTGAAGTGGTCTTCAGCATAGAATCTTGCAACGACTGGAAAAAGCGAACTCTCTCACTACATAGCTCTCGAACATCTCGCTGGGGGGCAAAAGCCAGAAAGCAAAACAGGATTAAAAGACCACAAGAAGATGAATTCATATCATGGCCTAATGTCTATTTTATGGCTTACTTTTCTAAGTTTACACAGAATGTAATAAAGAAATGTAAAAGTATTCATAATTGTTAAAGTATTTGCATACATACACACACACACACACACACACACAGTAACCCGCCGCTTTTTGCGGGGTTTACGTTCCAAGAGCACCTGCGTATTGTGAAAAAAAATGCCTATTATTAGTGTAAATGGTGATATGCCCCCAAATATGCTCCCAAAATACTTTACTTTCATTTAGAACTCAGTTTAATACAAAAATGTAAAGGTAAACCCATATTCCAGTTTACACTAAAGTCCTGTAAATACCGATATTACCCCTGTATAGACTATACTGTGCACGGGTTTTCTTTGGTATAAGCAGGTAACTACAGTAATAAATTAATATAATTATTTAGTAAGAAATACAGAAAAATGTGCAGTAATCACCAATAATTTTTATAGTTCAATAATTGACGTTTTATTCAGGCGCTTCAGGAGGCGTCTTATTGTAATGATTCGCCAGCTAAAGCAGACACTGGACAGCAACTGAGCTCAACAGCCTCTTTTAACTTAATTTACAGTAATAAAAATACTGGGTTTGACGAAGAACAAAAACGAAAAACAAGAGAAACACTTGAGACGGGGGAAATTCTGGACTGCTGCTGCCACAGGTGCATCAAACCACAAGAGCCAATCAGCAGCAAGGAGATATAAATAGCGTTCTCGGACTGGCTACTTTCAAACCTCCCATCTCTGAGTACAGCAGTATATAACCATCCCAAGATTCACTTTCTTTGTGTTCTCAAAAACATTTATAGTAATATTTTTTATGGAAATGTAGTTTACGTTAATATTTATGTTACAAAATTTGTACAGCATATTTTTCTTAATAGTTTAGAACTAAAATGTATTAAAAAAACTGCCATGAAAACAGCGACAGAATAAAAAAACTATGTAGAATATCTGCAGTATCAGCGTTACAACTATCAGTTTTGTTGTCAGAAAAAAAATCTGTGTTAAACTGATTTTGCGACTCCTGATCCACATAAAAGCAGGGGATTATTGTATATATAGACAAACATATATATATACACACACATGCAATTCCATTATACACCAAATAGTGGCTTCCATTTATCCTTAACCACTTTTCCATGCTTAGTCAAGCTATTTCGTTAAGAAATAGCAGCAACAGTTCAGAAGTCTATGTAGTTAAGATGCTTACTAAAACCATAGGTTCTGTAGACGTGCCAGTGTTTCCGTTGTCAGAAGAGCCAAACACCAATTTCACCTCTGCCTTACTGCAAAAAACAGAACTTCACTGGTACAGCTCTTGTAATTTTGTACATTTCCTATCTGTGAACTACTACCTGAGTGAATTCAGCTATTTTAAAGTGCACACAAGTATTAATTACAATTAATCTGCCAATAGAAAGAGCCTTCCTATTACTGGCTTTGATTTCAGAAGAACAACTGGATGAGCAGGTGTCAAAAAAAAAGTATAATATAGTCTAGAGACTTATATTACAAGATGCAATCAGTGACAATCACACAACATACAAATTGGTTGATTAACAAGTTTTGCCCATTCATTGCATTTAAGTGGACTAAAAAGGCAAGATATTACAGAGGGAGCTCCAGGTTCAGCCAACTGCAGAAAGATATTCACAATAACTACTTTCAGATTCTTTAAAAAAAACAACAAACGCTCCAGATTTGTCCTGGATCTGAATTACAGATCTAACTTATAGAATCACCTCAGTTGAAAATAAACCAGCATCAGTAAGGCTTTAAACATATATGCACAGACTCAAAACTATAAAATGTCTTTGGGATTACTTGGAGAGCTGTTCTAACACCTGCCACTGGATGCGGATCTTCTGCGTGTTCTCTGCAAGTGCGTTTCGCTCATCTGCACACCGGTGCCTGAAGGAGTCCAGCATCAGCTCTCTCAATCTGATCTCCTTATACATCTTGCAGTGTCTGCCCATGTTGTTCTCTACAAATAGAATGAGAATCCAAGAGCATAGTGTCAGAGTATTAAGAAAACAATACATTTTGGTATAAAGGGTTTTTTCACCCATTTCTGTTTTTTTTTTAAAAACCTCAAATACACTGTTTTACAGAGTCTCCAAGCCTTAGTTAAAGAATAAAGCAAAACGAGAGATGGAGCAGAGAATGCAACTAAAAGTAAATTTTTACCTTCATTAGTGAGCTGTTCCTCTTCTGTGCTAATCTTGTGGTCTAACTGAGTGAGCTCAGTCTGCAGTACCTCTATCTCCCTCTGCAGCTTCAGACGCTGAGCATCTTCTTTCTGTCCCTCCACCTGCTTCAACTGTACAAAACAGCACTTGTTTTAATCCCTCTGAATTTAATATGATCAAAGATTTGACCCAAGATCAGCAGGCAGGCAGTATGACAGCAAGTCTCTGACTCTTCTACATTGATCAAGGTCCATATTCATTATATCGGAGAGTGAGAATGCTGATCTTAGCTCGATTTATTCCAGGGGCGTAACATTACAGGTTCTCAGGTTTGATACAATTCCATTCTTGGATCAAAATCCGTCACAACTGTTGATATTTCAAGTGCCTTGATTCTACAGTTTTCTAATTACACACTACAACGTTTAGTTTGGTTTGGCTCCATTGATAAGCAACATCAGAAAGCCCAGTCATTTGATTGCGAGTGGGTCATCAGACATGCCCCAACATAGGTTAGACAGATTAAACCAAAAGACAAACTGATGAGATCTGATCAGTGTTCATACTCTGGGAAACATGATGAATATGAACCACAGCAGCACAATCAATCAGATTTTAATCAAGATCATGATTTTGGCAGTGTGTGTGTGTGCGATCTGCCTTCATCTTTTAAGCCAGAAAATGTCGACAGGACGGTATTTCTCATCAAAAATCTGTAGGTCTGTAGTACGTTCCTGTTCCTTGTAGAATGTGCCTATTCTGCATAGGCTTCTTTTTTTTTTTCATTTATTTGCACTTAATGATTGCGCTCTGCAATTGCATACTTAGTTTTGGTTAGCCCTTTGTCTTGGGCAAATTTTATTTTATTATTTATATATTAGTTATTTTTATTTGAGCTTTTATTCTGAACTAAAAGTCTTGTTCACTTACTGGTTGCTTAAAATAGAAGGTGCAATAAAAATGTGTTTTACCTAAAATAATGAATAATTGTGATTAATAATCATGATTTCAATATTGATAAAAAATAATCGTGATTATCATTTTGGCCATAATTATGCAGCCCTAATATGAACCTAGATTTTCCACTCAAAATGATCAAAGCTTTATCACTTACCTCTTTGTCCTGTAATGTTTTGTACCTTGGGAATTAAAACATCAGGAAAAACAACTGCCTTTGCTTAGATATCATTACACCTCAGGACCAAAGGAAAAACTCAGATCCAATTCCACAATACTGCATATGATATATCCATATCGTGGCCATCATCATCATAGTAAAGAGAAAATGAAAAGGATACCATTGAAGATTCCCTCTGATAATCCTCACATTCCTGTAGAAAAAAAATATAATGTTGAAAAAGCCATACATGTTTAAGGGGCATACAATTTAGTTTTTAAAAATCATTTACCTTACCTTTTCTGCCTTCTACACCTGTTTTTGTATTGCAAGTTTCAGACTGCACAATGAAAAACTTCTAAGACTTCTAAGTGTAAAGTTTCCATTTGTCATACATGAACACACTACAGCACTGCACACGGTGTGAACAGCTCAAAACTGTTCTGCATTTAAAGCCATTCACCAAGTAAAGCAGAAGGCAGTCAGCATCACAGCATCAGGGAATGCAGGGACAGTACCTTGCTCAAGGGTAGCTCTTGGTGTCACTGGCAGCCCTGGGATTCAAACCCACAGCCTTCCGATTGCAGGGACAGATCCCTAACCACCAGGCCACCAGCTGCCCGATGTAAATTATTTCTGATTGGTAGCCCTGCATTTTGTTAACATGATGGTTTTCGTGGTACGAATTCTATATCAGGAGTTTTTGCAGCTCAGTTTCCATATACACACCAAGCGTATAGAGGAATGTCAATATGAAATACACTATGCTACATATCAAAATGCTGGGTATAAATGACCTAGTTATGTGAATTTCTAACGACTTGGATGGTAGTTAGGAAACCATTACTGCACATAGCAGAGATCGGGAGTATATAAGTAACACTGACATAAGTAGTAATATTCACGTCGTAAGACTACTCACATTTTACTTTGCTGTAAAATAAAGACCCTGATTTTCAGTTCAGGTCAGTCCAGTCAGTATATTTATTGAAAAGTGGTGCATACTGAAGAGAATGCAAAAGTATGTGACAACAGAACTCACCTCTCATGGTAAACATGCTGTATGATATACTTCCAAACTGAAGTTCCGGGTCCAACACACAATCTAAACAATCAACAGCACAAAAATCAAAGGCTATAAAGAGTTTTACTACATAGCAGTGGAGCACATTTGTAGCTTAGAATGACAAAACTAAAATTTGCTGTAATTTTTTTGTACCTTAGTTTTCAGTTTAGCTCAAAATCTGTGAATAATCAGTGAAACTTTATTGGAAATGAGTGATGCTTTTTTTTAAACTTTATTTTCAGTTTAGCTCAATATCAATGAATAACAGTGGGTGTGTATATATACATACACACACGTATGTATGCACCACTCGTTTCCATATATATGCAAAAGTAATAGAACTTATATAATATATTTGTTATCATGATGTCCCTTAACTAACTTATTACTTACATTACTCACGTTTTAATGTAGCTGTCGTGTGGGAGTTTGCGAGACGGAAACTCCAGCTCTTCAGTCACCCATCTCTTCAACTCCTGTACCAAACTCGACATTTTCTCCCCACTTGAGTTCTGTGTGCTGTATGATGCAGTTGTAAAGTCTGTTCACAAAAACGACTCCCTGCTCTCAGTCTTCTTCACTCTGAACTGTTTACTCACGACCCACACACACACAAATCAGCTACCCGCCTCCAGTAGACTTCACACCCTGCGTCTACTGAGTTTAAAAGTTTAAAAAGGCGCAAAATGTTGTTCCTTGGGGAAGGCGAATGATTTTAAATTGTATTTATTCGCGGTTCAAACTTCACTCCTCTTCCCGCTGAAACTGTACTTCCGTTTATCTAGTCCCGTGGAACTCTGGGGGATGACGTATGCACAGATGGGAGAAAACCAGACATATGTGTCTGTGGTAGAAAACGATAAAATATTAATATTTTTATATTATGGGAAATAAGGGTATTTGTTTATACATTTATTAATTGATTCATTTCATATGGACAAAAGTATTGGAACGCCTGACCAAAATGTCAAACATTCAGGAATGACCTTGTTGGTGTGTGTGTGTGTGTGTGTGTGTGTGTGTGTGTGTGTGTGTGGGCGTGCATGGCTGATGTACTGTATCTTCTGTTGCGTTAATATTACAATATTTATTGTAAGCGTACGTCCAGTGTCTTATAGCAACAGGCAATCTTCTTCAGGAGTCACAATGTGGACAAAAGTATTGGAACGCCTGAACGTTACACCAACAGCGACGTGTTGAAGCAATAAGAGCTTCCGCTCTTCTTGAAAAGCTCTCCACAAGATTTTTGAGTGTATCTGTGGGACTTTGAGCCCATTATCTGGTGTATTTATGAGGTCAGGCAGTGAATTTGGAGAATTTGGAGGCCAAGTCAACACCTTGAACTCTTTATCCTCTTCCTCAAACTATTTCTGAACTATTTTTGCAGTGTGACAAGGTGCATAATCCTGCTGAAAGAGACCACAGCTATTATGGAATACCATTGCTATAAATGGGTGTAATTGGTCGGCATCAGCGTTTAGATAGGTATGTGTAACATCCACTTGAATGCCAGGACAGTTCCCCCGGCAGGACTTTGCACAGAGCATCACACTGCACTGGTTTTAGTTTACAGCTGATCAGTGTAAATATTTATACAGACAGAAATAAATATCTATCCATTCATCCATGTATCTATCTAGAGAGGCCTTTGTGATCCATAACTACATCAAACACCAGTACCAGTACCAGATCCTCTCAAAAACCTTCCCAGAGAAGGAGAGGCAGTTACAGAGGGGTGAACAAACTCATTAGATGAGGTGCCTACAAAATTTTGGACATACAACATAGCTCACGAACAATACATCCATCTGAATAGATAAGTCACATAGATGGGTTGGCATTAAAGCAGAAGAATTGAAGGAATAACTTAAGTACTCAATAAATTAACAAGAAAAATTCTGGTATAGTACACGAAGCTTGTACAAATAATGCATTTTTGGTTGGAGGCACATACAATAATCTCCTAGGTCAAGCAGACTTTATGTCTGCAGTATCAGCACTGCTGCCTGGTTGCTTTTGGCTAATAAAAAGAGGCCACTTTGTCCAGTGCCTGGTTTGTCAGACATCACAATATTTATATACATCAACTCCTACATTTACCTCTAGTATACCATTTAAGACTAATATAAGTAATGGATACAAAACCAATTTAACCAGTGTGATGAAATTTATTAGTTCTTAAGAAGGCATAAATACAGTAGTGTTGTCATGAAAGCCAGCCGACCTGATCAGTATTAAAACATTCAGTGATACTCTCTAGCAAAGGCTTCCTTACAAACATACATACGCACAGACATATACATCACATTGTCCACAACATACCACTAATAAATATCCCTCTCTTTTGTTAGGTCATTCATTTAATTTATACATTTTGACGGTAAAGCACTGATGAATTTTCCGAATGGTCTCAAGCAGGCGCAGTCTAAACCGACAAACTAACAACATTGCACAGGGAGGACAGGATATGTGAAACTCTCTGACATGAGACAATCAAGAAGCTGAGTCTCATTTAAAACAGCATAACAAGACCAGACAAAGAAGATCTGCCTGGACCTTCTATCAGCTTTCTTAATGGCAGGATTGTAAATTCTCTGCACACGACTGGAAGAGACGAGCGCTGAAGTTGCTGTGGCTGAGGCAGGAGAAGCTTGGAGCTGCTGTGGTTACTTCTGCTCACGTCTCCAGATGATGACCATGCCTGTTGCGTCGGATGAGGCCAACAGGCTCTCGTCACAGTTGAAGCTGACGTCAAGCACAGGGCCGCTGTGACCCTGCAGCTTGTTTACGATGGCCTTAGTGTTGCGCTCCACGTCAAAGAAATAAACACACCCGTCTTCACTGCCAGTCACTGAGAGATGATCAGAGAAATAATCAGAGCCAATCAGAGTAGATGTCATTTACATATCAAAGACACCAAAATAACCCATTTAATTGATTGGGATATTGAAAAGTTGAAAACTTGCATAAATATCTGACACAGATGTTATGATAGATGCACTTCAGTAACACATGTCTAAATTAACATATCTGAAAGATGTGACAGAATGGGAGCAAATGCATATAGGCAACAAATCACTCACTTTTTTTCTTTTTAAAAATAGATTTACGTTATAGCCCCTTTAAGAAAGAAAGCCCTCATCAAAATATGTATGCTACTATCAAGTTTTGTCTAATTAGCCTTACCAACACAAGCCCCCTGCCTGAAGGACATGAGCGGACAGAAGATGCTGTGGAGAGGCTGGGAGCCATGCTGGATGGGAAAACTCCTCTTTAGTTGCAGGGTGCCTTCGTTATCCACAACCCTGCAGAGTTGTAATGACATTTATCAACCATGACACATAATCTATGAATCATTTTTTCCTAAAAAGACATCTTAACACCTTTGTATCTGGCAGACTGTCTCAAAATCTGTCTCAAATTTCCCAGACAGAAAGTCAGAGTTTCTCAAGAGCTCTGACTTCTTAGAGTTACATTCCCAACTTTTGTGTGACATCCTACTTGTGTATGTGTTCACTGATATAAGGGGATACTTATAGCTCAACGGTTAACCAGTTCTAGACAAGACTTCTGATCTGTATGTCAAGTGCTGATCAAACAACTGTTTTATTCCAGAATAAAAGCTTTTCACTAGCTTTCCACAGCGGACAAACTGTGTTGTATCGAATAAAAGCTTTCCACAGCAGACAAACAAGTGCTTTAGTACTGTGAGCATTCCCCACCAATTCCTCAAACACTCGAGTTTTAACAGACACTGCAAAACATGTGTTCTGACCTGTAAAGCAGTAGTTTGTTGACACAGGCATTGACAAGCAAAGACGGGTCTCGAGCCTCTCGGCTGATCCAGGAACGTGCAGAGATGCTGGAGATGGAGCTTCCCTCACTTACCACCAGCCTCTTAGCTTTAGTCAGCTTCCCTGTGGAACAAAACTAACGTCAGCACAGGTACACTGTTGATCGTATGTTGATATCAGATGTTATTATAACGGCATTAGTTGACCCTCATACATACACAAGGGACTGTCAAATGGAGTCAGGTACATAAGGCCACTTTTTAATGACCATTATATTAGTGTTGGATGGTAGTGATAAAATCCAGTATCGTAACATTATAAATACATCATAGTACCATTGTTTTAAATTAAGTTTAAATTCATAAATCAAAGGAGCTCATAGTTACACAATACTGTAAACATACAAATAGACAAACACACAGAGATCAGGCACAATATTAAAAAAACTTGAAAGATGAAACAAATAACATTTAATATATCATTACAATGGCACCTGTTACAGGCTGGGATGCAGCAAGTGAAGTCAGTTATTGAACTTAAAGTGTTTGAAGTAAGACAAAGCAGAAGCAGAACTCTGACAAGAGCCAAAATGTGGATTTAACATTATGGCTGATTGGTGTCTATGCACACATGCGTACATACACACACACATTACTGTCACACTATCATGTACTGCACAGTTCCTGACATTCCTTTATTCCTATTAGATCTGCATCATTCCTACCTGTGGCCATGTCAAAAAGGAAGGAGAAG
This sequence comes from Hemigrammopetersius urotaenia, assembly GCA_037974485.1. Classification (NCBI taxonomy): domain Eukaryota; kingdom Metazoa; phylum Chordata; class Actinopteri; order Characiformes; family Alestidae; genus Hemigrammopetersius; species Hemigrammopetersius urotaenia. The sequence goes on from JBBPDC010000017.1 coordinate 16,618,440, forward strand.
ATGCTCCCTCTGTCATCCCCAGCCCACAAGATTCGCCCAGGGGCATCAAACGAAAGGGACAGCACTCGACCGGTCAGTTTACTGGAGCCCCCTTTCACTTTCTTTCCCGTGGAGATGTTCACCACCTGCAGCAAGTGTTTACTGTTCCCGACCTGTACAGAGAAAAGAACAAGTACATTTACTCTGCAGGCACTGCTCAACAATTCTTCAGGAATAGATTCTATGCAATATCCTTATCACAGTTTATCACAGTTGAATTATATAAGTATTATTTTCTGTAATGCTACAAAAAATATTTTGATAGGCAATTATTCATGGTAATTAATCAACAAATTATCCATTAAATCAGGCTAACTGTAAATACCAAGAATTGTAACTATTGCAAATGATTTTTTCAATAAAATAATGTAGTATTTTAACATTAAAATCTTGTCGAACAATGTCAGAATTAACAATTAATAAAACTATAGAATATGTTAGAACAACCCATATCTTCCTTAAAAATACACTGAATACATACATTCAACAAAAACAATAGATCATCTTTTTATCTTTATGTTTGAAATATAACAAATTGAATTTTGCCTACAAATTTGCCAGCACTCACCACAGTGAGGTTGTTGTTCATGGGCTGAAATGTGCAACAGAGCAGCTCACTGGCTTCTGGGTCGACCACTTCACGGATGCAGCGCCCATCCTCTGTGTTCCAGATCCGTAACGTGCCATCCAGCGAAGTGGACACAATGATGTCGTTGCTAAGCGACCAGGCAAAGTCAGTCACAGGCCCTGCATGTCCTTTCAGTGTCACCTTAACCGTTGGCGGGGACGGGGACAGTGTCATGATTGACAAGGTGCCGTCCAACGAGCAGCAAGCAAGCAGGTGCTTGTCGTCATTGGCAAAATGCAGCCGAGGCACTGTTGAAGCAATACAGTCGCAAACGGTAATAAGTCTAATGTAAAGCTAAGAGCATACAATTTAAATAATTTGGACATTTTGAACAGTTATTTATATATGGATTTTTCACAATTTGGAATAACAGGGTAAACATCTAAACTATGAAATAAACCTATAACATTATAAACATAAATTCAACTTCAGAATGTAAACTCTATTGAATTTCAGAATGTATCCTCTATTTTAGATTCACGGTAGATGCCCTTTGCTTTGATGCAGCTTTGCATGTTCCTGGCACTTCCCTCATGAGAAGCCACTTGAAATGCTTTTCCAATGGGCTTTCAGAAGACAGATCTACGCTGAGACTTTACTGGCTGCACTTTTTGGATATTTTTTGGATATTCAATATTTTTTTTTAAATATTTTTTTCCATAAGACTTGAGAACAAAATATCTAGGGTGAAACCTACACCGTTTTAGGAAGGGTCAAGCTTCTGGCTGGTACTGCACTTATTACAAGATAATGGAGTATAAAATATAAGGGCCTTTCAGTAGACTGACATCTCTGATTTAGTGTTCTTACCAGCCGAGTCGACGTGTTGGTCGAAGATGTGATGCATGCCAGCAAAAGCGTAATTCTCACTCAGAGTGGTATCACCTGCCATAGCGCGACTCGCCTCTGCCACAGAAGTGGGAACCAGACTGCCCGGGGGCCTGGCAAAAGAAAACAAAATCACATTAGCTGCATTATGAACCTGTGTCGAATGTTAAAGGGGATTCTACTGTACTGTACTAACTGAACATTTACCAACAAACAACTGGTGTGGAAGCATGGAGAACAAATGGACATGGACTTATGAAAACAATCTAAAAATGGGAGGGATCTCTCCAGAAAATTGAGAATAATTTAGTACAATGCAAATGGCAGGAGAACATTCTACAATAGTGTGAAAGGGTGACCAGTCCCCTCCAGCCCTACTAAGACAGCTGCCTGTGGCAATAGAGTTTAGTTTATTTTTAATTGACTTGTAAATCCCAAGTAAATAAGGAAATTTGGACACCAAATCTTGTAGTTCAGAGTAACCTGGAGTAAATGGAAAATTGTGTAAATGAGATATTAATGAATATGAATATGAAAGGTGATCAGCCGCATACCTCTCCTCGTACACTGCTCTGTTCATTTGTGCCTGCAGCTGGTAAGAACCACGACTCACTGACCGGCGATGACCTCGGGCACCCTGAGAACGGGGGTCCTCTTCAAAGTCCTGGCAGAGAGAGAGAAAAAGGAAGGAAGGAAGAAAGGCCAGAATGGACAGAGAGGAAGAAGTGAGGAAGAAACAGGGAGTGGCACAAAAAAGGACAAGTGCAGAAAAAGAGAATACAGAGACACAGATAGAAAACAGATGGACATGAAAGCATGGAGGGAAATAAAAATGGACAGAAGAAAGATGAGACATGTGATGGAAAGGGATGTGGCAAAAAAGAAATAGAGGAACTTGGAGAGTTGATCTGGTTATGTGAGACTACTTTAGCACATAAAAGCCTGATCATATCAGCAAGTTCTAAAACTGCAAAGCACATGTGCACACAATTTGATGCATCAAAACCAGACTTGCTCTCAGGACCCCATTCTACAGAAGCTCAATAAATTTTGTCTCATGCATTCCGGATAATAAATGTTGATGTGACTGCCTTAAACGACTGGTTCACATATCTGCTGATACCTTGTGAGGTCCCAAGGCCAAGGCATAGCAACCTAATGCATGGAGCTGCCAAACTGAATTTTTTCAAAATGTTTTACAAATTTGGCACAGACTCATAAAAGTTATTAGGTGGAGGGTATATCTCAGTTACACTCAACCTTTGGTACACTCAATCTAAAGCAACACTTTTAACAGCTATACTGCTTGGCTGCTCATCACTGCTCAAAGCTATATTTAAACGGTGCTTTTGTGACATGTTGATATTTGATTTGGTGGATTTTGGGAGGTTGAAAGCACTATTTGGTGCCATATTTTGGTGTGTGTTACATCTGTTTTTGTTACAGATCATTCTAAGCTTCAGCTTCAAAAGTAGATTTTGAGCATATTTTATTTGTTCTTTGTGTATGTATTTTCTTATATGAGGTGGTGCATGCATTTGTTTTCAGTATAAAGTGTTATGTGAGATGAGAGAGATGTTTCAGGGGCGGTATGTAGTATTAGGTTTTATGTGAGGAATTTCTGGGTTTGTATTTAGTTTCTGGTTTTATGTGAAGAGGTTTGGGTTTTATATACAGTAATAGGGCTTTTATAGGAGTTGGTTTGCGTATTGCACTGATCATTACATCACATCAGAACAATGCAATAAAATGTGGATTTATCTGCGCTGCACCAAATATGTGTTGTATCTAATTACATTACATAATCTGAACAGATTATCACATACTGAACTGAAATTCAATCTCTGAACAATCTAAAAATCAGATCTTTAATATGTATATTTTTACACACCAAGTCAATCCTAATTCTTTAGATCAAATGTCATATCAATGTGTTCAAATAAATTTGTTTTCTACTTCTCCATCTATCCCCCTATCTGCCTCTCTGTAACCTGGCGCTAACCTCCATGCGGTCCAGAGTGGTGCGGGAGCTGCGCACACTGCTGGCTCTGAAGCTGCTCTGCTCTGACAGAGGCCCATATCGCAGGGCAAGCAGCTGGCTGCGCAGACGCAGGTAATGCCTGCGCAGCCCCGGCTCAAAGCCACACTTGGCGTTCTCACGGAGCAGCTGGCTGCGCCGGCGGATGTACTGCGTGCGGAACTGGGGGAACGTAGGCGTGCGGTATGCATTGTACCTGGAGCGAGGGAGCAAAAGACAGAGATGAATGAGAGAGAGAGACAGCGATGAGACACACTGTACTAACACTAAGCTGTGCATTATGGATGTTGCTAATGATAACATTAGTAATGTTTTTTACCTTTTAATTTGATTCATTAATATCAGCAAATACATACATTAAAAACTTAAAATATTGCTCAAAACTATATCTTTAACAAAAAAAAAAAGACTATAGCAAAAAAGTGTGTTCATCAAGATTTGTTTCTCACTGAATTTAATCAAGTAGTGACAGCCTTACTATGCAAATCAAAGATTACTACTGTATCATTAAGAAAATAATGTCTCTGTCTGCTGGCACTATTTATGCCTCGAAGATAAACAAGGCAGATGGTGATGGTCAGCAGATACACTACATGCACAAAATTTCATCCAGTTTTGGAGGGGTTGCCTTAGACAAAGTAAAAGTCTCTATTCTGCCATGAAAGTTTTACATTAAATGTTTGCTTATAGGGATCTGACTGCATTGAGCCACAAAAGCAATCAAGTACAGGTCAGGTACTGAATGTTTAGTACCTGACCTGTACCTGTACTAGGATGATTAGTTGGATTATTACAGTCCAACTCATACCAAAGGCACTGGATGGAGCTACATAACTTCAGAAAACACAGTACCACACCCCAGTATTTGACGATGGCTTAATCTCTCTCTAGTTTATGTTTAGCACTGGACATGGTGACCTTATGTTCAAATGCGGCTACTCCACAGCATCCCGATCTATCTGGAAAGCTTTTCTAAGTATGTATCACTATGCATAGATTTTAATATGGAGAAAACATGTCTGTCCCAATACTTTTGTCCATGTAGTGTATATGTGTCAATCTGTCAATCACATTTCACTCTTTCTCATCTTTACTAAATCAGCCAGGGCTCACCTTGCGTCCACTGCTAGCACTTGCTGCCAAACTGCAGCCATTCCACACAAGCTGAGGGCAGCAGGGTTCACGCCAGGTCCCTTTGGGGGCAAAACAAGAACACATAAATACACAGACACAAAAACAGATATGTCACAGTAGCTGCTGTGATCATTTTCTAGCCTTTATCCTGCTGAATATCCAATACGACAGAGCAGCTGCACCAGACTCAAATTAAAACAAACAAGGACAATTATTTTCCTACACTTTGCATGACCGGCGAGAGATTCATGTTAGTGCAGAAGTCCCGAAAGACTTGACCCCAAAAGACGTAGAAATATGTGTATTTTATGTCAGAAATCCCAAACAGCCACTGCAAAACACAGGCTGTCCTGCTAGGCAACAGTTAGCTCTCAATGCTAGGGAAACCAGACAGCTAGCACAGGAGCTAAACAGCTACACCCAGCCTGACAGAGCGGGCCACCAGCCAAGTACACCACCAGTCACCTCACTGGACAACGTAATTGCATCATTCCGATCCTGAATGTTCTCATCGTTCCTTAAATATCCCTCTCTTTTGTGTTTTATCTTTATACAGCTCTCCTACCTCCAAATCCTCACCGGCTCATTTTGCCTGGACGGACGGATGAAGTCACGTGACCGCCGGTTTTCCCGTTGCCTGGAATCGCACTGATCTCTAGACCATCTGTAGATCCGATCCAACATTACTGTTAGTCTATTTTAATTACAGCGCATTGTATTTCGTTTGTCGTTTGACACCAACACTACACTACATTAACAAATGTATTGGGACGCTTGACACCTACAAATGAATTCTATTTGTTATTTGAATCAACAAGGCACATCAACAACAGGGTTGATTTCAGCTACGTAATTGCATTTCTACAGTTAACAGTTATGTGATGACCGTTACAAAGAAACACCCAGATCCTCTCCACAAAATCCACAAGTGAAAGATGAACCAGTGCTGCCATAGAAGTCATATTTGGATTTTGTAGATATATTTCATGGGAAAAAAGCGGTTCATGTTTTGTTTCAATTATATAGACAGAAACATTAATGCTGAGTATTTGATACTGCAACATTCACCAGTTTCTTAGACTACATCCATCTATGTAACTATCTATCTATGTATCTACCAGTTATGTTAAATAGAAACAGAACAAATGGAGAATTTGTTCTACAAGTT
>JBBPDC010000017.1:16631241-16653193 GCA_037974485.1 Hemigrammopetersius urotaenia
ACACACACACACACACACACACACACACACACACACACACACACACACACACACACACACACACACACACAATCAAAACATAAGAAAATGGAAACAGTGTCAAACATGAAATTTCTCAGCTGTAGGTGTAGGTGAACCTCTGCATTCAAGTAACTGGTGTGACCTCCTTGGGCAGCAAAAACTACAACCAACTGTGTAATGTAACTGCTGATCAGTCACACACATCAGCCTGAAGAAATGTTTGCCCTTCCTCTCTTTAAAGAACATTAAAGTGATGCTGGTGCACAAGTATCACACTTTAGGCCCTGACACATTTCCTGATTACAGCCTAAAAGTCAGTACATCATCATATAAAAGTAAGCTGTGATACTACCACCATCAAGTTTTACAGTTGCAAAGCTACATTTGTATGCATTGCTCACTTAAGACATAAAGTTCTATTTTTGCTGCAACAGTCCTTATAACAAAGTAAGGTATTCCTTCTTGCCATCTCTCTGTACCCATTATGGATTGATGTAAGAATCAGAGTAGTACTTTTTCCAGCGTTTAGCTTACAATAAAAAAAATAGCACAAGCAACATTTTATTTACATAAATGCAAATCAAACCAAAGGAAGAAGTTAAAGACTGCATTTTCTATTTACGTGCAACCAACTAAAACATTTGAATCATGAAAATTCTGTTTTTTCCACGGCATAAACACCGTTTTTTGTTTTTCTCACTTTAGTTTAGTTAGAATAAAGAAGCTATGTGCTTAGGGAGTTTTTCCTTGCCACTGTTGCTGTCACTCTTGGCTTGCTCATCAGAGGCATTTCATTCACACACACACATTTATTTTACATTTATTTCATTTTGTAAAGCTGCTTTGTGACAATGACCATTGTTAAAATTGAATTGAATTGAATTGAATTAACCCTTTAAGTATATTTAGCTCCATCATTTACCTTCTACAAATTGTCTTCCCTGGTATGAAGGGTAGGTTTTACATTAAATAGCTCAAAAAAAGTGCTGACATCCCAAAAATAAGAAACAATGTTTGGCCTTCCGTTAAGCAGCTTTCAATTTAATCTGTTAATTTATTGTGGTGGTTACTGCAAAATTATTTGTTTAAAATCTGGAGAGCTATGGGGACCCCAAACGTTTTAAAGACAGTGTATAACTTTTCCTCTGTTTTATTGATGAGCATATATAAAAAGATATATAAGGTGAGATTTCTAAACTCCTTAACTTCCATTGCATAACAGCAATAAGTCAGCTGACCTGTCTTTTAGTCCTGTGTCTACTTTTAGCAAAGGAACAATATCTGTGTCAGTTACAGTCTGATAGGAGGATACCTTTTTTTGAATGCGTTGTTGACAATGGCCTTCAGCACCAATCTGTCTCCTATGTGGGATGGCCCGCGGAAGTGGAACATGTCTATGCTGCGCAGGGTTGGATGAGCATTACACAAGCGGCTAGGACAAACACAAACCATGAATGGTGTTATTGTACAGAGTAATTCAGTAATTCAATAATGTCATTGTTCTCAGCCAAATATCCACAGTTATTTCTTCTTGCTTGGCACTAAAACATTTTGAATTTTTCAAAACTATGAATAAACTCAACCCACCCCACAATTTTCTCTAATTCCACCAATAGCTTTACTGCCCCATCACGTAACAGCACTAACAAAGGTGGAAGCTACGACGTGCTTCCTCAATGTCAATAGCCACAAACACAACATCACTGGACACCCAACTGATCATTCTTACACCACTCTGGAGCTCATCATGCTACAAATTTTCACTCTTTTGAAGTCATATTACTATGTGCGATTCTTACAAAATCTTGCTTCACTCGCAGGGAATTTCTCCAAAATCCCAACCTAAAATGTTTTATTTATTGTTTGAAACAGATGCAAACAAAAAAAGCCAGAAATGCAGATAAACGTTAGTACGGATGTAAATGTAAATGCAATTAATTAAGCAATTTCGCAATTACGTGTATATATTTTAGTCAAATGGGAGTGTCTTTATGTACAGTTCATTCCTGTGAACAGAGTGATTTATTAGGATGCAGGCTGGTGCTACCTCGCTGAAATTGTGGCCACATTCTCCATCCAGGCCATGATCTGACCTCCAAACGTGCTGACCTGGTGATTGGCGTGTGGTGGGAGAACCAGCTCCACACTCTCCACCCTTGTTCTCTCTGCTGGAACAGCATCCTCATACGGCATACACTCATTCACTGTCTCACACACACACACACACACACACAGTTTTTGTTCTTCTGTTTTTTCAAAATACCTTATCTCTAAAGTGGCACCATTTTAAAATGTTACCATTTCAGAAATACTACAATACATTTTAAAATATTCATTCTTACATTGTTGCTGTTGGGACAAAAAGGTGTATCTCAAATATGCCAACTTTATAGGAGATAGGAGATAAATGTTAATGAAGTTAATGAAAAAGGTTTTTAGACCATTTCTATTGGTCCATTCATCATGAAGTTTGACCACATAACAGTGAAAATATCCAGATACCTTAGGTACCATTACCTCCTGGCGCATTTTACCAGCGAATAACAGGAAGCCAGGATTTAAATGTGATTTTCTGCTAAAAGTAAAAAAATTAAGCAGCTCATTAACAAATCTTCATATTGCTAATAATGTATAATACTTTAGGAAAGATATACTCCACTAGAGTCAGTGTGGCAACATTTTAGCATGACAAGTCCCCATATACTTAAGAATTTAAAGTGTACTGTGATCGGTAAAATGCCATTTGGCATCTGCTATTTGGCAGACAGGTGTTTAATGAGTCAGTCTGCTCTTTCAAAACCAACAAATGAAATCATAAATAACCTTCTTTAATCTTTAATCATTGTGAGTATTGGGGATATAGGTCTAACATTTGGTCTAGAAATTAACAGCAAATTCCAGATTTACACTTGCTGTATTTGTGCCTTTCAAAATGATTCGTTTGGACCCCCACATTTATTAGTTGACCCACCCAGCGCTGTTTTGCGCAAAAACTTTTTCCTGACAGTGTAATAGAAAACTAAACCAAATTAACAGCAAATTCCAGATTTACACTTGCTGTATTTCTGCATGTATTTTCTCGAATTGTTACAAAACAGGAAAAAAATGACTGCACTTTGACTGTGAAAAGATGTCTTTTTACAGTGTGGTAATTGCTGCTTTCTGTCATGCTACATTGGCAGCCTGGGCACCGTTTGATGAGTCTGATGCTTTCCTAATATGTTTCACATTATTTATTCAGCAATTTCATTTTCCCACAACATTAGGGGGTGTGGGCGAATGTCAATTTTGTCCAATATTTCCTGTTTCTTTCTAGTCTTTTTCATCCAGAATGTCAGAACAAACTTAAAAACACCAAAGACACACATACAGAACATAAGGAAACATGCAGCAACCAGCACCTGTGAGTGTTTAACAGTGGGGTTCTGATCCACTCCACTTCAGCTTTGCTCTCCTTCATATGTGTGTGGAACGGCGATGGAAATGGTGGATAATTATATCGCTGTATAGCGGTGTTTACTGAACAGTGCTGAACAGATGTCAAATAAACAGGATAACATCAGTTATGAGGCAAAAGAGGAGGTGGGCTGAGGCTCTTTAATGAATGTACTAAGATCTCTCATCCAAATCTGATAAACAAATACACCTGCTGCTTGGAACTCAAGTGGAAAGAGCTTGTTCACACCTGTCTTAGGCACGCTGATGCAGAGCAGGTGGTTAGGAGAGCTGAAGTACAGCAACTCTGAAGATGCACTGCTCTATGAATAATCTGGATTAGATAACAGTGCATATGATTTGTAATAGAGTGTTTCTGTAACTACAAGCACGAAAACACTGCATTTGCTGTCCGTTTAGCAAATGAACCTCCACAAAAGTTCAGTATCAGAGTCGGTGACTAAATAATGAGCCACAGAAAAGAGCGTATCATTTGGGAAAAAAATTAATCATTCCTAACTCTGTTTTACTAATGACATGACAGTAGTGCATGTACCGAAATGCTTACTTTTTTCAGTATAACTGGCATGAAACAGCAGGTTTGGCATAAATATTTAGTTGTATTGCAGTCTAACTCAAACTACCTGTAGATTTTATTAATTGTATTACAGTCTAACTCAAATATGCCTGTAGTTCCAGAATACCTATGATGGCTTGGTTTTTAAAATATGAACTCATCCCAGTATTTGTTTACGTGTAAGGTATTTGAATAAGCCGAGTGCAGTTTGAATCTACCTTGTAAGTTTATGACTGATTGTGTCATGTAGAGCTACAGATAATATTAAGAGAAAAGAACTGCTAGTGCTAGTGCCACCACAGTGGTACCACTGAGCAGGGTACGGTCCTCACACACTGCTCCCCAGGCACCTCAGTGGTGGCACCCCACTGCTTCACTTGGTGAATGCGTTAAAATGCAGAGAAAGAATTTCACATTGCTCACATTGTGCTGTGGTTATTATTAAATTCAACTAATGATAGTCACATAATGAGAAATATTATGTATTTATCATCTAATTAGATATAAATTTCAGGTTAATAATGTAAAACTTCCTCAATGTTATTATTTTCTTTGTGTCACAAACAACCATTTTAAATGAACTGTGAAATGTGTTTTTTTGAAATGTGAACAGTAATGCATGTCACACTTGTCACACTTCAGTGTCACACTTCAGTGGTCTTTAATTGTTTCACTAATTTAAAAAAATGATTTTTAGAAATAAGAACTTCCACAGCACATCCAACAATAAGGGTAGCATGGAGCTTCTTTTCTACAATCATATGTAAAAGGTACTACACAGAAAGCTCTAAATCCACATGCTGATTCAATATACTATGATCAACATGGACAAACACATGCCAACTACAGCGCGGGCAGATTTTAATGTGTTAAAGGAAACAAAAACAAAAACTTTGAACATGATTAGCATACAACTGGTCTGAAACGGTTAAAGTGCCAACTCTAATTTGTGTATTTCAAAATGTTCACAGCGGCTACATGACCTGAGCACACTCCGTTTGTGTAATCTGACCTGTGTGAGCGGAGCTGCTGCTGAGCAGGTCATTGATGATCTCAGCATGGATCAACCTCATCCTCCGGCGCTCGGCTGCGATGCTGTACTCCATCTGCTCCCCCTGCGTACGAGGAATTATCTGCTTCAACTGCACCTGCACACATTCCCGGACACGCACACAGTTTGGACATTTCTCTTAAAGGAATCTTTCAGTGCAAAAATCAAAACGTAGCGTTCCTCTTTACAGCCCAAGTATAATCAATCAGCCAAGATATGATTAGTGTCGTAAGTTTTTTCTTTTGTTTTGCTCTGGAGCTACAAGGCTAATGTAGATAATAAGCAATTAAAACTTAGAACCACCAATGTGCAAGCTCAAACATCACACACTTACTTAATTGTGTTGAGCTGCTTATGTTGTTTCGAAGACTGTATCACAGAGTGCTGTGTATTATATGAACAAAAATATGTTGCATTGGTAAAACCTGTGCTTTTATCTAAACTTACTTGTACTTTTATATTAGCCTTAAAGCTCCAAAAAATAAAAGATAAATAAAAAATAAAGCTTTAAAAATAAAAGAAGTAAACTTTACACAACAACCCTGTATCTCCTTAACGAATAAGGAATGAGGACTGTATCTCCTTAACAATTTGAGTGAGTGAGTATTTGAGTTTTTGCTGAACTGTTTCTTTCAGGAATAAAACCTGACACCGGACCTCCTAGACCAGCATCTTTCTCTCAGATAAGTCAGAATTATTATTATTATTTCATGAGCCCATTGCCATGTGCCAAAATGTGTTTTACCTTTCCTGCTTCAGTGCGACGGGCCACAAAGGTGGCAAAGGCATGGCACACCTTCCACTGATGGTTACTGTAGAGATCTTCACAGCTCACTACAATGCCCACCTTGGAAGAAAAGGATTAAAAGATACACACCTGTTTGAATTTCATATGTAAGAAAATGGAACTACAGCCTGTATGTATCTAGGATCAACTTTGGCCTTTAACATATTAAAGAACACTATACGTAAAAATATACTACAAATAGAAACAAACTCTCTTTGACATTCTTGAAGCTGTAAATATAACCCAATTAAAACATGTTTTTATGATTAACACATGAATTAATTACATCTTTATTTATTAATGACAAACATTATTGCCATAGTAATGCGGAGGAATGCACAGAGTTTTGCCATGTGAGTGGATCCGGGAATAAAATTGTCGTTCCATGAATTTAAATCAAATGAAATTGTGTTATTTGGTGCAGCTATGCAAAACATTTGCAAGACGCATGATGGCCTGTACTTACATTGACAGTAGTTAAATGACAGCAATATAATAGCAATATATATTTTATAATCTACCTTCCAGTACCAAGTCCTTTGGCATTCACAAATACAGTTGCATAGCTAAGAAAACCATCATACAGTTTTACACAACATTGTAGCAGCCTAATGTTCATCAGTCATGCTGTGAACTAAACATCGCTATAGCACTGCAGCAGTTACATGCACTTATACATCTATAAAGTTATAAACATAGAGATGGGAGTAACCAAATATCTATTAATTGCATTACAGGATGAACTAATTAGAGAAATGCAAAACATCCATCACTGTTAAAATACCAAAACATGTAAAATACATAAAGTATCTTTTGGGTAGTCTACTGTACAAGCTCCATGAAATGGCTTTAAGGATTACTCTGCAAATTGAGTAATAAACAAGGTCTCCAAAAGAAATTATAGAAACATGTTCAAGGTGGACCTAGTATCACTCAGACAGCTTTTTGCGTCCATCGCTGAAACAGAAGACACCCACACCAGCAGGATTTAGTGAATACGCAAATGTTTGCAGTTATAAAGTTAGGAAATATTTTCATATATATGCCTAATATTTAATCAACGTAACTGCTAGATTAGTCATTAGTCATGCTAACATAATCAATAATGCCAGCAAAACTGCTGTGTAAATCAATTTTTTGCAGTGTAAATGGCAACAGTTGGTAGTTAAGTGAACTCACTAACCTCCATGCTGGATGTGAACGCTCGGTTGACTTTAGCTTTGATATTCACTACCTGTCCGATCCTGCAGAAAAAACATATCACACAACAGCAGTCATTACTGCTCCTAACATTACTGTAAAAAACAGAAAGAGCTGTCTGAAGGAAAAGACTGTTACCCGATGGTGTGTTCGAAGTGAATGTCATCCACGGAGGCAGTGATACAGGAACAGCCAGCATGCCTTTCAGCTGCAGATAACAGAAAAGACATCTAAGAAAAATACACACATTCACACCCACACAAAAGTACAGTGGGCTTCCACTTAGATCTGTCCAAACTGTAAAGTTGTAAAAACCTTTAGGTTAAAATGAACTTTATTCAATGCATGCCCTCATGTTAAAGGCTTTGTTTACACTGTCAGTTAAATGTGACCCAATTCCGATTTTTTGCTCATATGTGACACAGATCGGATCTGTTCCATGACAGTGTAAACAGGAGAAAAAAAACGCATGCTTTCGGATATTATGAGATCGGTTTCAGGCCTCGTTCATATGTGGAAATAAATCAGATATAAATCAGATATGTGCCAATGCGACTGTCATGTAAACAGGCAGATCGGATTTTCCTAGGCATTGCGTTCTGTACATCATTAACTGCAATTTAGTACATCATTGCGGTTTAATGACGTTGTGTGGGAAGTATGTGTGGAAGCGCGCAAACGTGTAATTAGAAGGTCAAAAAAATCGGATATAGGCAACAAATCAGAATTGAGCATCAAGACCTGCAGTGTAAACGAGGCCAAAATGACTAAGGGTTGTAATAACTGGTGTGTTTTTGTTTATTTTGTACTGTGCATCACAGCTATGTTTTTAAGAACTTTCATTCCATCGAGCAAAAGCAATCTTTGCATTATATCATTACAGCTCTGTAAAATCATTTTTTCAAGAAGCAAAAGTGAATCAAACCTTTAAAATCATATGCAAATGTTTGGAAGCCCTCAATCCAATCACTAATTCAACAGGTTAAATACAGCAGGTTAAAGTCCCAGCAACTGTGCATTAAAGTGTATTCTCTGTAGAGTGTGTGAGAAAATCAATGAAATGTCATTTGACCAAGGGCACCCAAACTGTTGCATAGCAAATGTTGCATGAACTGCCAACAGCCAACACCACTAAAAGTCATATGCTGCAGGAGCCAGAGGAAAGAATGCTGTGGGACTGTCACATGACCCGAAACTAAATGACAGCTGGAGAACCTGGACACTGTAAAGGAATTTGTCTAGGAGTTTCTCCATTACAAAGGTTTACAAGTTCTGAACACACTAAGTTGTTGTGTTTTATAGCATTTATTACATCACAACCTCTCTTAAAGTCCCCCCAGACATATACACTATATAGACAAAAGTACTGGGACATCTGACCATTACACTAATCAGGACTGAAGTCAAATACATAGACTTTAATATGGAGTTGGTCCCCAGTATGCAGCTAGAAGAGCTTCCACTTTTCTTCATAGGCTTTTCACAAGATCCACTTGATAGAGTTTCTGTGGAAATTTTAGCTCATTCACTCTGTAGAGGATTTATGAGGTCAGACACTGATGTTGGATGAGAAGGCCTGACTCCGTTCCAGTTCATCCCAAAGAAAAAAAATGTATGGGGAGCCCTGAGGACTTGAGGTTTAGGAATCACATTACATAGCTAAATATGTCATTAATTATAAACTTTTAAATCATGTAAAAAGTTTAAAAGTAAGTCATGTTTGGAGCATCTGTCTAAGGGCTGATCCTATTATGGGGAGATCATGAGTTTGATCTACTGTGATGACACAGCCATTCATGGGCTAGCGTGGAAGACAGTATTATTGGCCTTGATGGGTAGGATAGCTCTATCTTCCAAATCACTTAGTGTGAAGTTAGCCCTCACAGGCATGTGCTGTGATAAGAAAATAGCTGACATGACAGAATTGCTACTCAGTGCTCTCTTCCAAGCGTGTGATGGGGGAAAATCTAGCTACGGTTTGGGAATTGACAGATATGTAGTCAGATATGTAACTGAAAAATGTAGCAAAGCAACATTCCCAACTAGAGATGTCTAAGGGTTAATCTGTTTCACATACACAAATGAAATTTGCTATTAAGCATTAACGGTTACAGGACACAGATCAGGAAAGATCCAGAAGAGGGGAATATGAATACTGCACATGTTAGCGACTGAAAGCTGTTGTACGCCAGTGGTCCCCAACCTTTTTTGTGTTTCGTGTAAAACAATATTTTCGCGGACCAGTATAGATACAACTAAATACAAAGTGTTCTGTTTTTTACTAATTTTTGCTAGCTTGTGGGCTAAATATTTAATGCCCAGTATCACATGACCACGACAATCGTCTTTTTCAAAATAAAAGATCTGATAATCAATCAAATATTTTTTATTCTGTCTTTCTGTGTGACCTGGTAGCAAATGACTCATGGACCAATACCGGCTTGCGGTCCAGTGGTTGGGGACCTCATTATGAGAATAAGCATTGTTCCACTGCACGAATACCTGCCAATAGAAAAAGAAAAATACCTGCCAATAAAAAAAGTTAATTAATTTCTCACTTTCGCATAATACCAAGGGATTTTTTGCAGTGAAACGGATGAAGATGACCATCAAGTAATCCAAACATCCATACAGACATCAACATACCAGACAGGCAGGCAGTGGAGTCCATCCATTTAAGCAGCTGACCAACACTGAGTTCTCCGCAGTGGTTGGCATGGCAGGGCAGAACGATCTGGCTCATTTTAACCTCCGTGGGATTCCTGTACACCTCCCCATTCTCCAGGATAAGCTCAGGCTCGTCCAGAAACTCAGGAGGCCTGACCTCTCTCGCCATGACTGCTGCTCTATACACAGCACAGATTACAAAGTGGAGGACACATCAGTGTGTCTGGTTCAAAAAGGGGTGATAACACAAGGCCTCAGTGAACCTGTATAATGAAATTATATCTCATATCTTGGTATCTTGGTATCTTGGTATCTTAAATCTTGTACGCCATTAGAATTCCTAGCCCTTGTGAGCTGCCTATGCTGAAAGGACAAATGAGCTGTAGTATTTAATGTATGGAATATTTTCCGGAATTCTTTTTCCTTCTAACAGTTCGGGTGTGAATCCCAGGACCGCCAATTGTACCACTGAGGTACCCTTGAGCAAGATCACTTGAGCGCTGCTTCACTTGGTGAATGGGTTAAATGCAGAGAAAGAATTTCACTTTGTTCACACTGTGTGCTGTGCTGTGGTGTGTTCATGCATGACTATTAGAGGCCATACTAACACGCTTTTAACTGCCTCACAGTTGTTTCATGGACATTTCACATGCCAAGGAGACGAAATGGCACCTGCTTCTCGTTTCTGTCGCTGACTATGAAGTTGCCTTACATTTCGTAGAAGAAATACTGAGCTGTTTGTGTGAGCCCCAAACAACTCAGTAATTCTTCTCATCTGGAGGCAATCATTATAATCTGTTGAAGCAGGATTTCAAAGATTAAACGTGACTATTTAAACCTGTTACTTTTGCTACAGAAACATAATCCAGGGAAATTCTGCTTGGAATTCTGGTGTTGACACACAGGCAGGTGTTTAATGGTTTTGCTGACCAAACCAGGCGAAGGTCAAAGAAAATAAAAGGATTATATCAAAAAGTGCATTGTTTAGAATGTTCTTTCAATACAACAAAAAGGTCAGAATGACTGGAGATTGTCTCTTTATTATTATGGTTATCGTTACACTTTATTGATGTCCAAAATGGGACATCATATACCTAATTTAGACCATTTCTCGTGTTCAGTAGAAAACGTATACAGTTTTATAAAGTTTAATAAAGATCTTTATATAGCTTGAATCAACTAAATTAATTTGAGTTTAAATCACTGCTCTGTTAGTTCCTTTTCTGTTTTGTTCATTTTGGGCTTGTTACTGTGCTCATACTTCTTTTTGCTGTAGATTTGTTTGTTGTTTTACCTTTATATGTTTGCTTCTTATTCATACCATGAAAGCTTCTTAAGCTTCTTCAGCGATCTGTTTACTTATGCTTCTTTCTCTCTGCTACATAACACTACATTGTTTATTATGTACATAGTAAACTCTGAGGTCACTTACTCGAATGTAAATAAATATGACAAGAACCAACACACAACAGGGCTGTTTTTACAGGATCTATTAATACACCATCACCTCTGGAATAACTATACAGGCCTACATATTGAAAGTATGTTGTATGTTTTCGATATTTTATTCTTCTTTGTACGATTTTTATCAATATCGAGCCTATTAGCCCTTTAAAAATGGTTGTCCAGCTTGAGCCCACGTGATTTGTACTAGAATTAATATTAGACAATTTCAGCATTCGAACAATATTATTACAATTAATATTAAAATATACTCTGATTAACATTCATGTTAATCTATTAATATGGACTTATTACTATCAATATATGTTAATATACAAAAAGGCAGTTTCTGAAAAAACTTTTGTGGAAGGATCCCTACTTCCACAGACCGTCCCGTTACTCGATCTAGGCACTTCAAGAGCCCAAACCTGCTGCAGTTTCTCACATGATAGGTGGGCTTTATGCCGGATCTTAACGGACCGGGTTAAAAACTAGTCTTTATTTATGCTATTCTGAGTGTTCTGCGTCATTTGAGCAGGCTTTGGCCGAGCGCGACGTATTAGTCCCGAGAGGTCCACGAACTTTAACTAATAAATTAACCAGCCTGTGAAGGATCATTAACAGTGATTTTGTTGTTTGGTGCACGTCTGCACCACCACGCTGTTTACTGCGCAGCTTGCTGTCCTTAAAACGGTTTAAAAGAGGTTACCCGTTAAAAAAAAAGGCAAACAGACTTACGTGGGTTTGGAGAGAGCTAACGAAAGTCACATCTGCACAACAATATAAAGCCGATATAGATAACAGCTGAATATTTTAAATTACAGCACCGTCATTCTCTCTTTAGCGGTCTTGACGCTTGTCCAGGCGCACAAACTGCATAACATTCCCATACGAGAAGTACATATAGCTCAAACTCCACCCAGAGACTTCTGAAGGTGGAGCAGTGCTCTTGAACACGAGTACTTTTCTACTGACTCGGTTCATTTTAATCTTTGACTCACTTCAAAAGTAAAGTGGTCCGTTACAGTCACACGTGGACACAGCACAGTACAGTACACAGTGCGAACGGTGTGAAATAATTTCTCTGCATTTAACCCATTCACCAAGTGAAGCAGTGGGCAGACAGCGCCCAGGGAGCAGTGTGTGGGGACAGTTCTCTTGGTCAAGGGTACCACAGTGGTGACACTGGCCACCCTGGGATTCAAATCCACAACCTTCTGGTCACAGGCAGGGCTGGACTGGCAATCGGGCATAACGGGCATTTCCCATTGGGCCGATGGTAAATCCTGTCAGCACCCTCCCCGTCCCCCTTTTTAGAGCATGCCCGGTAGGCTGGTTTTGGCTCAAAATGCTCGGGTCGATTTTTTGTCCCAGTCCAGCCCTGGCAACTTCCAAACCACCGACTGTTCCAAAAACTAGGGGAGAGTTTGGGGAAGAAACTTTTCTATTCCAGCATGACTGTCCCCCAGTGCACAAAGCAAGATCCAGACATGGTTGGATGAGTTCAGTGTGGAAGAACTTGACTGGCCCACAACCCCATCCTGACCTCAACCCCATCCTGACCTCAACCCCATCCGACACATTTGGGATGAACTGGAACGGAGATTGTGAGCCAGGCCTTCTCACCCAACATCATTGTCTGACCTTATAAATGTTCTACAGAGTGAACACACAGAAACACTCAACAATCTTGTGGAAAGCCTTCATAGAAGAGTGGAAGCTGTTAAAGCTACAAGAGAGGACCAACTCCATCAAGTCTATGTGGTTGTGTGCAATGTCCCTGTTGGTGTAATGGTCAGGCATCCAAATAATAGAATGTCTGTAATTTTCCTGAGGGAAGTGGACAGGACCGCTAAAACTAGTGAAAATAAGAAAAAGCAACATTTCGATCAGGGCTACTTTTGAAATGAAGTACAACAGAGAGCAACTAATCAGGACAGAGCTTGTTTACAATGATCTGTTAAATACTAACAGAAACAGCATGTTTAATTTTGAGGGATTTAAAAGGTTGTTAAATAGTCATCAGGTAAAAAAAATAGAATGTAACAATTAAATGAAGGACATACTAAGTCTATCTGCTCAAACTATTAGAGCTTGGCCTGAACACACGTCCAATATAAAACTATTCTATGCAATAAAGCCTTCATACGCACATAAATATTTTTCTCTGTTATAGATTTAAAGTCGGACACTTGTAAAGTACATGGAATTATTTGAGGCAAACATTTTAGCATATATTTAACCTTTAATGTAGCCTTTCTTGGGTGTTTTGGCTGACAATAGTTTATCAGCAGGAAATAACTCGCTGGATAGTCTGCTGCTCATATTGACATACAAAACTTCCAGGAGGCCTTTCTTGAACTAAAACAGTACCACCTTTGGTAAACCGAAATACAATTAGTTTATTCCAGGGTCACTTACTGTTAATATTGACAATTATTCCAGTCCAGCACTTGAAGGCCTAACAAATGAAAGCTTAATATCAACCTAAAAACCAAGGAGGAAAAATATCTGATTAGATCTTTCTTTTCAATCGTCCAGTCGTTTCAGGAACTTAACCCATTGTTTCTAAAAACAAGTTAAGAAAAAACATGAGGCCGGAAATCATTAGACATTCTCCGAAGGGCTAGAAATCCTTGAAGGGGTCCCTTCTAGGTATTTCATCAGCAAATATTGCATAATTGTTTGGATATATGCATGAAACACTCCCTGAACTGCTGTGCAGATAGAGAGTTAAATGAATAAATGAATTATTTAACTGTTACATTTTATTTCTTTGCCTGATGGCTATTTTACAAACTTTTTAATCCCTCAGAATCTTTGTCCTGATTGGTACCTCTCTGTTGTACTTCATTTAAAAAAGCAGCCTTGGTGGAAATGTTCCTTTTTCATATTTTCCCTAGAAAAAAATTCCCTCAAGAAAATTACAAACAGTACAGACTACTATATACTGTATATGTATATATTACAACGTTTCTTTGGCTAGCAGAAAAGCACACTGGGACCAACGCAGCTGGGGGCAAAGGCATTCTGATCGCTCTTTGCTGTTCTCTGCTACTCTTGTGCTGCAAGTGACCACTAGGGTTATGTAAGTGTGAGACATTTCAGAGTGGTAAGTTGAAGCTGGTATTTAAAGAAAGTACTGAAACAGGACCTTTATTACTTCATCACGAATGGTTGGGAGCTTAAATGCTGTAGGCTGAATTGTAAAATAGTAGAAAATGTAAATGAGTTGGTCTTTGTGACATCATACTGCAGGGCCATACGGACTGGGGACAAAAAGGTTAATGGAGTAATTGTACATGCAGACTGGAGTTGTTCAATACTGCATCGGGTAATGCGTGTTCAAAAACATATAATATTATTTTATACATCTGAAGGGACAATTCAGGGAGTTAACAAAAAAGACTCTGATAGTCAGTCAGACATATATAGCCACACTGTTTAATCCACATAGTACACCTCTCCTCGTGTCTTCAGATTAGGAAATGTATTACATTTCACACCCCACTTCTCAGGCACTCACAGAGGTCTTGGTAAAACTATGTAAATTTGGTACATTTTGCTGCCTTTCCTCAAGTTAAGTCAAATCAAGTAGGTTTTAATGTAATTTCAATAATATAGAAACAGTACACAGTGAAACGAAACAATGTGCCTCCAGCACCATCACGCAACACAACAACACAACAACACAACAGAACACAAATGCAGAAAGAATGAAAAGGTGCAAGGAAAACACAAGAGCAAAAAAAACCAAATGGTCCAGTCCAGGCATATACCTAGTTTCCCATATGAATGTCCCAGTCTAGAAACTCCTGTTCATGTCAACTCAAGCAACAGTCCCTCTGGTGGTCACCACTGCTGCTTTCCAGGCCCCCCAGTCATGACAGTATGTGGTCTGTGATATCTTATCACCTAGATCTGGTGAAGTGAATGTGACCATTCTGTCATCCGTGAACACACCACAGCACACAGCGTGAACAGCACCAAATTCTTCCTCCACTTAACCCTAACCACTAGGCCACCAGCTGCACTAGCTGGTTATACCAACCAACCCTGTGTACTATTGTAGACTCAATCAAGCAGTCAGTCACCATGATGGTTTATTATTGTGTCCCATGGAAGTCATTTTAAAGGGAGGGTGGCTAATACATGTTCTTTCTGTTGCTCCAAAACTATGGCTACTGACTGAAATGATGGAGAGAATATGTCCTCACTGAATTGAGCTAAACAGTAAGTTTAAGGGGATGCTGTCAAATTCCTGATCCTTCCATTGCACTGAAAACATGGCTACGAAATGAAAAAGTCAATACATCCTCAATGAATGGAGCTAAATGGTTATTTATGTGGGAACTGCCTTTAATTTTGGAGAGTAGAAGAGCATATTATGTTAAAAATCAAATGAAACGTTTTCTTGCAGCAAACATTTTGATAAGTAAGATGCAACTGTAAACAGTGTTTGTCTCCATTTAGCACATGAATGCACAAAAAAGGTTTTTTAAATTCTTTCAACCAAAAAAGGAGTTAATAAATTGGCAAGCTAGCTATGCTGGCTTTAGTTTGTTGTTCTCATGAACTGAGTCATCTGTGTTATTTGAGAAATCCATCTTCTCTGACCTGTAGTGAACATTTGAATACATTTATGGCCACAGAAAGAAAGATAATTGGCTTTCTGCCTTTCTTCTGCATTTGCTAGCTAACAAAAAAACCCCACTATCGGTCTTCTCTCCCCATACACACTAAAGCAAGGGATTTAGTCATCAGAAAGGGCTTTTCCTTGTCTAGATGTAGAACTACTTCAGTTCTTTTGGGTCACCAAAATGAAAAATGCTGTTGGTTCAGAACCGACCATGCTTCACCAAAGCCCTTGCGCTAAGTGCACCCGGAGCATAGAGTGGGCAAATATCTACTTATGACAGAATGACATATATTATAGCATATTTAGATGGAGCCTGTTTCCGAAATTGTTTAGGTGGTTTTGAAATACATGATTATAATCTTCAATTTGAATCAAGGGCAGATGAAACTTTGAAGGTTCTAATTCAGCTTTCACCAGCACCGTGTTCAGAGTGTATATGAATGACTGTTCACCTCAAGAAGCTGTTCAAAAACAGCCCATTGACCCATCACTACTTCACAGATAAGCTTACAGTCAAATCAATGTGTGTACACCATCAGGATTCACACACTGATATTTAAAGGAAGTCTAAAAACTACCATGATGCTATTCTAAATCAGTTTTATCTGGTACAGTGCTGCTATATATCATTAGCATGATTATCATACATGTTTTATTACAAAGAAAATACAATTAGACCTGTCTGAGTAAAAGCAGCACAGTAAATGAAAAGAAAACCTAATTATATAGTTTTTGTAGTTTTTGGTTAGTAAGGACATTAGCAGGCTGTACTTCCACAGCCATGCATTTCTTCAGCTCTTCAGAAAGGATCTTTCCTGTTAGCTATAGTCATTTGGTGGAGAGTGTTTTCTCGATTTCAAGATTTCTCAGTTGGATAGTGAGGACTGTCCAATAAGAGGAGAGCTTAGGCACATTCCTGCAAGCCAGTATTAACATTTTGGCTATTTCTCCAAGTAGAGAATTCCTGCTTTTGGAAACAAGCTTTTAAGTACCATGTACTGGTCAGACATGGGACACACACCAGTTTTAACCTTATTAATGAGCTGATTAATGAAGGTAACTTTATCTGAAGGTAACTTATAATAGGAGGAAATATTTAATATGTGTTAAATTTTTATTATGTGCTTTAATGTGTGCTTTGAAGGAGTTAAGCTGGGAAAGTTCTAAAACTGAAGTTTCTGAAGCGCCTTTAAATGGGAATTCTATTTATGGTGAATGGCTACAATTATAGCAGGTCATTTAGAGTCATCTACACCAGTGGTTCCCAGCCTGGGGTCTGGGCTCCGCTTAGGGGGCACAAGAGATTTCAGGGGGGGGGCACACAATTTTGTCTGCACTCTGAGGTTCCCAAAATTATATTTGTAGACATTAAATTCATAAAATCCCAATGTCTGAGAAACGTAAAAGTCTGTGTGTGTATAGAGTATAAGAACTCTACTGTGTGTGTATACTGTGTCTGATCTACTAATTGATGCAGAACCTGGGATAAATCGGAATTCCTCTTTAAATTCAGATGGTAAGCATGGATTTGGACACTGGGCCAAATATTTCACTCTTAAAACACAAAGAAAATGTCTGAGTAAATGCAGCACAATACATTGAATAAAAAGGCTGGTAGGGATTATTTCATTATTTATTTAATAATAATTTCATTATGCATGTGCATTTTTTCCACACAAACCAGTCTGAATGACTTTGTTCACATCTGAGAGACTGAAAGATGCAGAAAGTGGGATAAATCAGAATTAATTCCAAACTCAGGTTGAATGGCCAATTATTTCAGTCTTAACACACAGGTCTCTTATAAGAAGACCTGTTTGAGTAACTGCAGCACAGTAAATTAAATGTAAACCCAGTTATAGTCATAGTTACTTGGTTGTTAGGACTTTTTTCATTCTTTGTTTCATTATTCATATGCATTATTTCACACCAAATCACTTTGAATAACTGAATGATGCAGAAACTAGGATAAATCTGAAATCCCAGGTTTGCATGGATTTGGACACTGGGACAGATATTTCTGGACTTAACAGCAGTGTTAACATGATAGAAACAAAAAAAGAAAAAAGACGCCCAGCTCGGATCCACTCAAACCCCTTTTATTTTACCAGGTAAACTTGTTAGAAATCAGCCCAGAATGTGCAGGACCTGGCTTGGTGCTTTAAAAACAACAGCAAGGAACGAGGACGGAGAGGGGCGCGTGTGACGTCATGTAGATTTTAGCATTACTATTGGTCAGATTAGCTGTCCATCAGGGTACTGGCCCCGCCTCCCTCCAGAAGTCAGGTTAGGCTGCGGCGCGGAGGGTAGTTGCGTTGCGCGGCAGGTGGGGTGGCTGACAGATGAATTGTTGAGAAACAGGGGGACAGGGAAGAGGGCCGATCTCCCCGGGCAGTCACTAACAACATGTTTCCTAAAGGAAAAAGCTCCGTGGTGCCATCGGACGGCCAGGCTCGGGAAAAGTAAGGCTTTATGGATCTCAAAGCGTCGTGCGTATTGTCTGTGTGTGTGTGCGCGTGCATGCATGTGTGTATGAGTGTTTTCGGTGCCTTCGACGGAGCCTATTGTTAGAGCGGTGCAGACTCTCGGCTGCACATGAAGCCACCAGCCCGGCTCTGAACCCCAAAGTGCTCGATCGCCATTCCTAGCTCTCTGTCTTTTTTTCTTTTCTTTTTTTTCTTGCACACACTTTCCACCCTCCAGCTCTTCCTAATCGCAACACGATCCATTTTCCACGCTTCAGACCCTGTTTCCTGTCGCCCAAACCCATGCATCCGATGGATTTTTTTTAATGGAAGATCATTTCTGTGTTTGTATGTTTGCGCGCGTGCGTGTGTGTGTATGTATGTATGTGCCTAGGAAGGGAGTGGGTTCCCACCTTTTGTGCTTTAGTTTTGAATTGAACATGTGAGCACACCTTTTTCCATAGGTACAGCTACAGTGCTTTCCCGTAGGTTGTTAGAAGGCCTGTTTTTGAAAGCACCTTTATTCTAACAGCAAATATACTGAGCTACCCCCTATTTTTTCCTGACCACTGCTTTTGCATGGGAGGGGTAACGTTAGACCAGGATGCCCGGTAATTATGAGCTCCCTCCCAAATGCTTCATCATTTCTGGTTGTGCCTTGTTGTCTTCCTTTCTGCTGTTCATAACATCTCCCTTTTTGTGTGTCTGACTCAGGCTGGCTCTCTATGTTTACGAGTATTTGCTACACATCGGTGCACAGAAGTCCGCTCAGACCTTTCTGTCGGAGGTGAGAGTCGGGGGCCGTGGAGGGGAAGCAGGGTTTGCATGAGCTCCATCCCAGTATGGATGGTTGGCCCTGAGTGTACCTTCAAGCCGAATAAACCCCCTATCTCCCCCTCTCTTATTGCAGATTCGATGGGAAAAGAACATCACTCTGGGGGACCCTCCGGGATTCCTGCATTCATGGTGGTGGTAAGTGTATCTGCCCATGGCCTTTAACTTGTTGATATGGTGTGTAGGGACACACAGCATGGAGAAAATAGATGGCTATGGATTTGTTCATTGCAATTTACCTCACAGCACCTTTAAACACTCCAATGAGCCCTTAAAAGGTTGCCATGAATGGTGTGTACAGTAGGCCCTAAGCATTGTAGACAACTAAGTGGGCTGAAGGCTTTATACACAATATGGACAGTCTAGTTAGAGCCTCATTGGTCTGATGCAATTTGAATCATTCAAAAGCCACTGTGGAGATAATTAGCAAATGTTATGCTGTGCATCCCTAATATAAGCATAAGCATTTCACTCCCTGGCCTTTTTCTGTCTTAGCGTCTTCTGGGATCTTTACTGTGCGGCGCCGGAGAGGAGGGACTCCTGTGAACATTCGAGTGAGGCCAAGGCCTTCCATGACTACGTGAGTATTCTGAGTCACTGGAGTTGTTTTCAACAGCCTTTATGAGAAATCATTAACAATCAGTTTCAGCCTCCCTTCTTTTATGTAATCTTTTAAGTTTTACATACAATAGATGCACATAATGTACACTATTTTCTTATGATATATTGTTTCTTGTATAGAGTGCGTACACTTTGGTATACTGCCCAGCCCATTGTACTCTAGCAAGTTTAGAATTAACTATACGTTTAGAAATAAACACATTCTTCAACAGTTTAATGTGCATCTTATGCAATACCCACAATACTTGCCATGCAGCCAATGCTCTAAAATTAAGTGGTAGAGCAGTACATTTGGTCTCCCTATAGAGCATTTAAGTAGTATTAATGTGTTAAAAATAGCTCTTTAAAGAACCAGTATATGCAGTACGCAGTTTCTCTTTTTTTCTATGGTTTCTGTGGTTTTTAAGACGTACTGAATTTCCTAGAGCTGCAGATTCTGAGCCACAAACCTTTTAAAAACCTTTATTTTAGGAGTGTAGGTGGTACCTACACCTTATGCCTCAAACTGGTGTAATATATGCAGTATTCATGCTATCAGTGTTCGTGTATGTATGTGAGTGTATGATTTGATGTACAGTACTGTGCAAAAGTCTTCGGCACCTGTGCAAATTGTTTGTCATTTATATCAGCAGTGGGCTTCTTTCTGCCAGCAAAAACAGCTGAATATTAGAATAAAAGCAAGCAAGCAGTAAAAAGTATCAGTATTTCTTTTTTCTAAAATTAGTCAATATTTTGTGAGCTGGTTAGAAGAACCCAGGTTTTGATCCAGGTTTCTGCTCAGTGCCTTCAGTCATTGGATGAATGATTGATTAAAATTCCATAATCAACACCTAATTTAATCTGCTGCAGTCAAAAGACCAAACCTGGTATTTGATGGAGCTACAAGTGAAACTGGTCTTCCATGAGGAAAGAGGTCTGGAAATGGTTAGGCGAACACTTTGCCACACATAAAACCACCATTTACTGTATTAGTGTTGTTTGTATTTGTTGTAATGTGTTTTAGCGCTACTGCTTAGTAGTAAACAGCTTTTAAGCACAAATTTCTCAGGTGCCTAAGACTTTTGCACAATACTGTATGTATATAAATACATACACAGAGGTATAAAATAAATAGTATTAGTTGCATGTATGTAAACGTGTGCTTGGCTTTTACTCTAGACTTTGTAATATGTTGTATATGGGGGTAATGAGCGGCTATCCAACAACTTATTTCTGTTAAGAGTGTCAGAGTGTAAATATCTTATGGACCCCCATCCCATACAGCACTTTTTACTGACTTACTGAAAGCCAACTGCTATGTTGTTGTAGATTTGCAGACATTCAAAACACCAGTGCTCTCAATGGTCAGGAATCGCTGTCACTGATAACAGCAGGGACTATAACACCCCGCCCAAACAGTCAAGCAGTTTTTACGATTATCAAGCTCTAAGCTAAACCTGGGTAGACGTCAGTGCTTCAGTGGAAAATTGCTTTATAGCAGGATGTTCCCTCTAACTCTTTCACCACATGAATGGTGCTTGTATGAGAGGTGTGCGTGGAGGTCAATCAAGTGGGTGAATGAACTTAAACCATTTATGCAAATGCCATTGATTGAGATTCAAGTGAGTGGAGGAAGGTTTGTGGAGCAAATTTGTTTCAAGGAAAAGACTTCTGGCCCGCGACTCAGTTTTGAAGACAAATCTGGAAGCTTTTTTTTAATTTTGCAAAGCAGAGCTCTTTTTGAAGTAATTGGTTGATTCTGTCCTTTTTGTGCAAAAGTTTTCCTTGAAATATCTTTTTTAGCACCTCTAGAGGCTTGGTATCCGATCAGCCATTAAGAGTTTTAAGATTTGCATGGTAATTGCAGGTATGGGGGAAAAGTCTGACCAGCTGATTGAGTGTTGACTTAAAGTTAGCATTGACTCCAGCTGCTGTGATTAAATAATCCACCATGACTGTCATTTATAGTCAGATGTCAAAGATTTTTACGTTCTATCTTTTGAGGGGTCAATCGGATCATCGTTAGCTCTCACAGGCCACAGATGATCATCTTAGGACTTTATGTAAACCATAAACACAATTACAAATTGTAATATATTGATGATTGTTGGTTATTCTGTTTAGGCTGCACATTTAATGCCATCAGTGTAATATGAATGATTCAATTCAATTCAATTCAATTTTATTTATATAGCGCTTTTAACAATGGTCATTGTCACAAAGCAGCTTTACA
>JBBPDC010000017.1:16685403-16712235 GCA_037974485.1 Hemigrammopetersius urotaenia
TTCCACCATGTTCTATATCCACCATCCTGTACGTGTTCCACCGTGTTCTATATCTACCATGCTGTACGTGTTCCACCGTGTTCTATATCCACCACCCTGTACGTGTTCCACCGTGTTCTATATCCACCATCCTGTACGTGTTCCACCATGTTCTATATCCACCATCCTGTACGTGTTCCACCGTGTCCTACATCCACCATCCTGTACGTGTTCCACCGTGTTCTATATCTACCATCCTGTATGTGTTCCACCGTGTTCTATATCTACCATCCTGTACGTGTTCCACCGTGTTCTATATCCACCATCCTGTACGTGTTCCACCATGTTCTATATCCACCCTCCTGTTTGTTTTACACCATGTTCTATATCCACCATCCTGTACGTGTTCCACCATGTTCTATATCGTCCATCCTGTACGTGTTCCACCGTGTTCTATATCCACCATCCTGTACGTGTTCCACCGTGTTCTATATCCACCATCCGGTTTGTTTTACACCCTGTTCTATATCCACCATCCAGTTTGTTTTACACCCTGTTCTATATCCACCATCCTGTACGTGTTCCCCCATGTTCTATATCCACCATCCTGTACGTGTTCCCCCATGTTCTATATCTACCATCCTGTATGTGTTCCACCGTGTTCTATACCAACCATCTTGTTCTTATTACATGTTCTATATCTAACGTTCTGTATAGGTTCCACCAGGTTCCATGTATCAACCAAACATGTCCTGCTTCTATTCCGTCCAGAAGTGAAAGTCATTTTTAAAGAATGCAGTATGTGTTTGTTTTTTTTTTGTCCTATATAAACGTGAAAATGTGTTTCAGAAGCAGCCCGAGGCGTACATCATCTAAAGGTTACAAAAGCTCTGCCAGTACAACCTTCTAATATAACCACAAACCAATAACCTTGCTAAAATATATTATCTGGTTTCAATAAGTGTTGAAATATCTCTGGAATACCAGGGGAAGTGTACTTTAGGCCTGGGTTCGAGCAGGGGAAAAACACAGTTGGCTCTGGGTCGGATCATCATAAAGTGTATTTTTAGCTTGAACCTTGTCTTGAGAATCACTCATAAAAACTTCGCCCACACTGTCCAACCTTTTTTCCTTTTCCCCCATCTGCTTCCATCTTTGCTTTTTGATACAAGGATCAGATTCCGGCCCCATGTGAAATGGATCTGCTCTTTCTGTCTCTATGTGCTGGGATGAAGGCGATTCAGTCTCTGACCGTGCCAGGTTAGCATGCCACGGCTAACCGCACGTCCACACAACCCCAATTACTCATGCATTTTTAGACGGCAGCGACTGTGTCTCCAGACTGCATACGAGAGGGAGCGCGGGAAGGCTCCCCCCCCCCCTTTTTTTTTTGATTTACATTTCATGCAGTGGCACTTGCTGTTCTTGGCTCCCACACTCCTTTTTGCTTCATCAAAGAAAAATCCAGGCTCCACTACCTTTTTTGTCCTACCATGACTTAAGAAAATATTTTAAAATATTTAATTCTTTAAACGTTTTGTTATGTTGATCTGAAGGCTTATTATTCAGTTATTGTGAATGGCTAAATGTCTACTATGAATCATTCAGTGAATATTTTGAATTATTCAGTTATTACTACAAGTTTTGTACTTATGAGAGTAAGACATTGAAATCTGGACCCAAATTAAGACAGTAGTTAAGAGGGCCTGTTTGAAGTTTTATGTTTTATTTCTTATCATTCCTGTGGTTTCTAGTTTTTTCCGAATATTACATTTGCATTATTTGTGTATTTGTAATAAGCGACATTTATTCACTTATAAATTATGCCATCAACAGAAAGTTGCATCATCGAGACCGTTGGCCAGAGAAAAGAATCCACAGGGTAATTAGATTTCAGAGTCCACACACATATTGTGAAGCATATATGTATAATTATTAGCACATGAAAAAAAATACATATATATGTATATAATCATGGACAAAAAAGAGCTCTAATGGTGGAATGTTTCATGTGTGAAAATCAGGGGTGGCCTCCCTGCTAGACGTGTGTGTGTATGTGTGTGTGAGCGTTCCGGTGGACCAGCACGTCCGGCGCGGAGTGTGTTGACGTAGTGCTGAAGGTGACGGATGATGGTGCTTTGTAGCCATCCAGTTGTTTTTCCTTCTTTTTCTCTCTCTCTCTCATTCTTCCCTCTAATGAAACACAAACACGGACACTCGCCCCAATGCCAGCTCCCTGCTGCTGCTTTTATTACTATCAACTATTATTCTTTATACCCAGAAATGCCACAGAGATTACATTACAGTACATTCAGACTGCGCCACAAGCTGAACAAACTTGAGCCAGTCTGAGAACACGACGGAAAGTGGGGAGAACAGAGAAATGCAGAGGACATGTATCAAACTCTCAAAAGCTACTATCACATTACAAGTCATTCAGTGTCTAGGATCACAGATAACAGTGGGACCATGTTTTTGCCTAAAATTACAGATCTGACTTTTTCAATGCTGCATGAACACAAAATCTGATCTTTTCACATCTGAATTTTGTTTAACATAAGAATTTGATGAAGCATGTAAGCTTTCTTTTAAAACAAACCCTGTAGTCCTGAATCCATATAGACAGATAATAAGCTACAAAAATATTGTTTTGAAATTATTGTTATATGTTTGAGTACAGGATGTTACTTCAACCAGTTTGTGAGTGTTTAAGGCTGGACTGCATTTTAATTAAAGCACAAAACAGAACATAAATCATATGCATGTATTGTCATAAAGATACGGTAGCAAGAAGTTAAAAGGGCTTTAAAAATGGGTATGATTGTGTTTGGCACTGAATAGTAGATATTGGTCACCTGCACCACCAAGTGAACCACCAAGACAGAACGATTGGATCTAAGGGAAAAAAACGGAATTGAGAAACGAAGCTTGTAGACAGAGCCAAAATGTCTTTTACAAGTCTGGGCTGGCCGGGCTATGTCCAAACATTTGAAAAATAAACAGGCTCAAACACAGAATGCACTGGGTTTTATTTCTTCATTAGCAGTGAGCAGGACGGGTCCAAAGCAGCCCAGTTGCGTCCTCTGTTTTTCTTCCTCTCCTCGTGCCAGCGAGCTGCTGTTGGGCTGTGCCCACGCTCTTTTGCAGCTGATTGGCTGGCTAGGCCCCAGAGCAGCTATGAAAGACATTATAAAGCCTAATAGTGCAGTTTATATACTTTATTAGTGGTCGTTAATAAAAGCACAGGGTTCTGGAAGAATACATTCTTCACTGGTGCTGAAGTGATCCAGTGCTGGCCTGGAGTTTTCTCTGGAATAATAACTGGACCTGAGACTTCAGTTTAGCTCATTTTAAGAAAAAAAAACACTTCAGGTTTAGTGACATTCTGTGATAGGAATCAGTACTCAACATGACTGGTCATCCGTCCTGAAATTTGTTTGTTTAGTCCTAGCTGAGCTAAGAGCCTAATCTATCTAATAAGTAATAAAAGCTTCTACCCTCCAGTTGGCATCACTTATCTCCCCTATCGTCCCACATCTGCCTCAAATTAGTTGTTTAGTTATCTCAAATAGACTTGCTTAAGTATTTTTAAGACTGTATAACATACTGTTATCTATAAAGTAGAAAATGTACACAGCCTGAAACAGGAGTACATATTATAGCTAAACAGTGGGAAGAATTGGTTTAGGCTGCATTATGCAGTATCAGATTTACAGTCAAGCAGTCAAGAAATGCTTTACACATGAACTAAGTTCAAGTTCGAAACTACTGTTCTCATCTATACAGTCTGCTTATATCATTTTATATTGATGGCAATATGTCGTACAGTGTCAGAAATCACACAGTGAGGCACTGAACATGGCTTGGCTGATCGACTACATTTCTTGCCAAACTGTTGCCTTACCTTTAATAAAGCAGGTCACAAATACTGTGATATGTTGAAGGGCCTAATCTTAGTTGTATGTATCTGTGTGTCTCTTCCTGTTTGTTTAGGCCGTCACAGTGGGGTCTTTGTCAGAGACAGTGAAGTTACATTTAGAGACGTATTCATAGCTGGGTCAGACAAGCATCAGATTTAATAAACTCCGCAAACACAGTTTCTGTCTCTCTCTTACTCTCTCTCTCACCCGCTGTCCTCTCCTCTCACTGCCCTGGGTTATTTTCACAGACTTAAAAACGTATATTGAAATGAAGAGGGTCGTATGGAGGCCTAATATTGGCAAGGGAAGATGCTAGCCAGTGATAAGTCCATGCAATTTCCCACGCCACGGACCTTCAGATTTTATTTTTCCCTGATCTCTTGCTGTACTCTTGTGGCACGCAGATTTTATTGTAACAGAAAGCGTAACTTTTTTCTTTCCGTCTGGGTTCGCCAGGGCATCTGTGTCCCAACCGTGCTTTTCAATGAGAGAACAGAGATAGAGCATGTAGAGCGAAAGAACAGAGAGAGAAAGATAGGGAAAGGGAGACTGTAGAATGAGAGACAATAGAGCGAGTGAGAGAGTGAATGAGTGCGAAAGAGTGTAGAGTGAGATTATAGATAAAATAGGTAAGAGAATAGAGAGCAGAGAAAGATGGCGAAGGATAAAAAAGAGAGAGTGAGCGAACAGAAAGAGCTGGAGAAAGAAAGAATGAAGAGGAGAGAATGGGTTCAGAGAAGCAGAGTGTAGAGTGAGAGCTTATACTGTAAAAGAAAACTTAAATTTCTCTCTCAAAGCAGCTGTGTCCCGATGACGCGCTCCGATACAATTTTCAGGGAAGCGTGGCTGGAATCTGCTTGAGGCCTGGGTGCAAAGGCTCACGGGAGAGCTGAGCATGCTGGGATAGGGCCAGATGTTGCCCCGAGCATTCCGACGGAGTGAGAGGAATGTGCGGAATGGACGGTGACTTCAACTTTTTAACATTTGGCACCAGTTTTGCTGACTTATCACCTACCGCAAAAATTTCAAGCACTGTTCCATCCTGACCACAATCTTACAGATGACTTTTCCAGGGGCCAAGTGAGTGCCAAGGTTTCCACTGGCGTAGGTGAAGTGTGTGTGTGTGTGTGTGTTTGTGTGTGTGTGTTTGCGAACATTCTCATCACACTGTAGTAAATGTAGCATGAATGGCGAGATACTTTTCCCTCTGTGTTTATATAACATCAATTCCGCTGTCATATGTGTCATTAATGTGAGAAATAACATGTCCCTTAAATAACTGACTTAATTCCACTAAAGCTTTTAACAGAGAGGGGCCTTTTTTCTCCCACTCCATGCAAACGACTTTAATTTACGACCTTGCGCCATCCTGTAGCGTAGCAAAAAACCTTTCAGGGCAGTTCAACAACTCCATCAGCATGTTAAGCACTTAAAGATCTCAGAGGGGGGCTACTGTAGGCAGTTAAAAGGAAAAGAGAGGAAAGGGTAGCAGAAATGTGCACAGAGAACAGGGCTGAGTAAGAAAGAGAGGATCGAGGAGAAAAGGGCAGAGAGGAGGAGAAAGTGTGAGTGAGAAAGAGAGTGAATGGGAGAGTGATCAGGAGAAGAGAATAAGGAATAGAAAGAGTGAGAGTGACAAAGTGGAGGTAGAAGGTAAGAGTAAGAATCACATTAGTAGAAACACTGAGAAACTGAGAGGGAGAAAGAGAAATGTCATCAGAAGTGGGAAGATAACAGTAATTAAACTGTTAGGTGCAGAGGCTGGAGTCAATAACCTGGCAAAAATTGACACAGCAGTTTACCTGTGTGAGACCCAGTATAATAATGTTTACGAAATGACCAGTAAGGCTCACGTATGAACAGAAGCCAATACATTAACGGGAACTCTGGCAGCATCTCGATTACATCTGGCAAACTGCACTGTTGATTTTTTTTCTTACTGAAGACCCTGGATGTAAAAACATCACGTTTGTTTTTTTTTTAAGTGGAAAAAGTCCTTATTGCACACGTGCATGACTGCTTTTGTACAAAAGTACACAAGGCACGTTTGTGGTTTTACAGTCGAATGTTTCATTTTTACAAGCGAAAAAAGTCACGGCAGCGTGACTCTTTTTTTTTTTTTTTTACCTGATTCGAGAGTGAAGGAAAGGAGCGCTGCCTCCTGTTCCCCAGGATTTTCACAGCATGTATTGAGTGCATGCGTTCTGGTGAAACAATTTTCAAGGGCTGAGAAAGTATAACAGGCCAAAGTGTCCTGAGAATGGTCGAGGTTTAAGTCTGAAAAGGGGCCTGTAGAGTGGACACCATGTGCCTCAACTCTCTGTGTCAGGAAGAGATGCTCGTTCTCATCTGGCACTTTATGACCGACCACTCTCCTGTTTATGAACCCACAGCTTACTGCTGAACACACTCACACATGCACACACTGTACAAGAATGAATCTTTCTTCCTTTACACATCTCATATTAAGGAGGTTCACACACAAGGGGGGGCTTGTATTTTATATCATGTGTAGTTTCTGACAAGAGTCTGAAGAGAGAGAGAGAGAGAGAGTGTAAGTGGGAGAGAGAGAGAGTTTGGCCTGAGTTTTGGTATGTGTTCTAAGGCTGAGTCATAGGTTTTAGTCTTTTTTTTTTACCCTTCTCCTTCTTTCATTTTTGTTCTTTTTGTGCTGTTTACTTGACTCTTGCCCCTAAAATGTCAGCATGTTGTTCATGTTGACTAACACCGGTGCAGAATAGTAATGAAAGTGCCGTGTTGTGAATGACCTAACGCTTTTGCTTTTTAAAAGCTGAAATGAAGTCAGACAGCGCTGGGTCCTGACGGCCAGGTGCTGAAGAGTTGGCCCAGAACTGCGGCACTCCGAGCCAAGTGGAAAAACGCTTTTGCAGAATTTATCGGCACCCTTTTTCCCTTGACAAATTATTTTATTGTTCCCGCACAGTTGGTTTGCATTTATCCCCGTGGCTAGTGATAAGTTAAAGCCCCGCGCTTCGCTCTCGTTGCCCGGACTGGTGCTGTTCCCGAAATGACGAGGCATTTTTGCTATTCTCGTTGACAGGAAGATGGAATGTTGATTAGATGTTTACGAATCCTTGGGAACATGTCCCTTGTCACGGAGATCCATCAAAACCAAGAATAATCATACTGTATAGCAAACCAGAGATCACAAGCATTAAGAAAATTTAAAACATACAGTATTTGGAAACCAGAGCGAACCAGCCTAGAGTGAAATGTGGTTAAAGCGAAATGTGGTCAGTTAAATGATGAGCAGCTTCAGCTTGACAGAAACACTTGTTTGAGGAACAGGGTCCCAATTAAGCCTTAGCAGACTTTGTGATTGTCTAGCAGAAACTCTTAATCCCCTTTTGGTGTATATGCCTTGAAACAGTTTTTATTGGATTTTGTTGGACTATTTCAGTCCATACTGTATCTATGTTTTAACATAAATTAGATTTGATCTTAATTTGAATTTGTGGCAAAGTTACTGTCTTGTATACAGTCTTGGCTTGTATAAAACAAATTCTTTACTTTTTTAGTAGTAGACCACCTTCATACAATACCCACCGAAGGTATCTTTGTCAGTTTTCAAAAGTATCGTTTAAGCACATTTAATTACAGGAGAAGCTGCAGATTTTGTGCTTGTAACACCATAGCTCTAACACTTAAGGTGTGTAAAGTCAAAAGAGCTCCACTGTTTTTAGGAAAAAGGCAAACTTTTAAGTCCTTATTTAAGCAAAATCCACTCTTCACACAAAGGAAGCGGTTAACAAAACCAGGGTCTTAATTAACTGAAAATGAATCATGAAAATCAGGCACCATTTCAAAAGAAGGCAGAGTGTCTTCAGACTGATGGCAGCCAGTGTGTCTTCTAATCACATTATGGCATATCTGGCCCAGTAGATGTGTAGGTACTGGTGTTATGAGATCGGTCCTCGTGGTCTGCCCGCTGCACTCCTCCTGACCCTGGCTCTGTAGAGGAGAAGCAGGCTGATAATCTCTTACAAATGCCCCAAGTCTCCAGCGCAGGCGATGTCGGATGATGACCGAGTCAAAACAGACTGAGATTTGCAACGAGACTCCGTCTGAATCTAACAGTGACTAACACATACCTTCTGTTTCTGTCTGCATTACTCTGAGAGAGAGATTTTCCTGAACATGTAGAGTAGGAATTTGTGTGTGTGTGTGTGTGTGTGTGTGTGTGTGTGTGTTTGTGAGAGACCCCAGTAGAAGTTACCTTAACCCTTAACAAAACCTAAATGTAAAGTAAAGTAAGAACTCATTCTGTATCAACAGGATGAAGTGTGCATTTTTATTTATTTTTTTTACGTTTCAATTAAAAAAATGACAAAACGCATGACAAATGCTAAAGGATGTTGTCCTATGCACAAATAAAACTGTACACTGAGCAATAACTGCGAAAGATCTCCCCTTTTATTACAAACACTAATGTAGCATTCATTTACAGATTCAGGAGGTTTTATCTGCTAATTTTATGAGCTACAAGTAAGAAACAAGTGAAATTGCGTGCTTTTATAACCAGTGCTAACTTGTAATGGTTAAGTGTTGCTTTGTACATAAATTAATATTTCATAAAGATGCTCTTGACTTTCTCAAGAAGAAAGAGGGTGGAGATGCTCAGGAAATAATTAAAGCAGAATCGCTGCTCACTGTCATGAGAAATGAGTGGCATGCTAATCCGGAATTGTTTACCTAGAACATTTGCCAAAAATCTCCAACTTATCCAGCAATCTCTCCTAACATTTTACAACAGGATTAAGACAAACATCTTATCAGAGCACACTATGGTTTATGATGATCAAGGCCATACGGTTTTGTTTTGTAAACCCCCTCCCCTTTTGGATATAACCCTGTATAGGTCTTTAGAAGGACGCACAGCTTCAGAAACATGTTTCTCATTCTGCAGTGCCAGTCTGCTGCCAAGTGCACATCTAGAGGAGAAATTTGAGTTGAATTTTCATAATTTTCTGTGTGTTTACATGGAGTTAAACCACATCGCCAAACCACTTTGTGTCCTGATTGACTCCATATCGTTATGGCTGTGCTCCAGCGGTGAATGGACACATGGTCTTGGTGGATTAGTTGATTCAGAGCCCCCTGGTGAACATCCGACTGGACTAATACGCTGTAAGAGATAACTGTCAGGCCTTTATATCCATGGCTTTGGTTACATTCTGCTTCCAGAAATAACAACATAACTTTATAAAATAATACCTGTAGAACCTTTACATTATGTGGAGGTTCGCAAACTCTAAACAGTTTTTTCCACTCTATTGATATAATATTTGCAACCATACTTTGTTGAAAAAGCTGCCGGTTGAACTGTTCCTAATGGGACCTGAGTTAGCTCCAAAGCATACTTTTTTTATTTTAGGAGTCTATTATTTACATGCACAAACTCACCAGAAAGAACTCTGCTTCAGTGAATAGACTGGCCAGAAAACATACATCTTTACATACATCACTTTTCATACATAATTTTACGTACATCATTTCCCCCTTACCCCAAATGTAGTCAATCTAAGTTGCACTAATGTAACTAATAAGAATAGGAAGCTTATATCTCACACATTAGCATTTTACAAACATGCAGATTTGCCCCAAACCAGTTAAAATACATTTAATTATTTTAGCCAAAATGACTTTCAATTTGAGGAAACACTTGAGTTTCAGAATACAATTAAAGGGTCCATATCAAAAGCATATCATTTTTAATGTTGTATGTAAACGCTGATAAAATTCCAAAACGTGTGGTCCACTCCTCAGCCTATACAGTCTATAACCTCAGCCTATACAGTCTTATGTAAAATGGATTATTTCAGCCTGCACTGTTTTTGAATGAGGTATAGCACAGGGCAGCCAATCAGATCAGAGTTTGGTCTTAAAGGCACAACAACAGCCTGTTTAATTCTAAAGGCTAAAAATGGGGGAAATTGTATTATAAACTATAGTATGACTGTTTTTGTACATAAAATATTCAAGTGTCTTTAATTGACCTCAGGACACAAAAATAAAGCAACGAAATGCAGGATATGGTACTTTTACAAAATGTGAGATATCTGCCTATTAGATCTGTTTGTAGATCTGACACTATGAGGGACTGATTTCTATAAAAATGTAAGAAACTACAGGCATATGTCAGACCTCAAAATGGTCGCTATAGTGTGCAAATTCTCGAAACTTCTACCTTGGTATGATTTACCACATAGTTCTCCTTCATTTTACAGACTTTCAATTAGTGACTGAGTCAGTGAGATGCAGACAGAAACACTGCATGTCCTTAAGGCAAGACTGAGTAAACCATTCAGTGTTTTTGTGTAATCTAACTTTTATAAGTTCACTTTAACTGGCTCTGCTGCTGTGAAGAAAGTGCTGTTCTCCTCAAATGCTCGGTTTATAGTCAAATGAAGTGCTGGACCCTGGGCATAAAAAGGCCCACATTAGAGAAATACATATTTGGAAACCAAACTGAAAGGTGAAATGTGGTCAGGTAAATGACGAGCAACTTCAGCTTTGCCGACACATACTCAATTGAAAAACGCTGTCGTCTTCAAGACTTATTAGTCTTATTGATGGACTGGCAGTGGCTGCTGAATCCTGTTTAACCACGAGTCTTTCTTCACACATATTCCGCCGTCGTTCTTTGGGAAAACATCATTCTCTGCCCAGCATGGCCATGCCAGCCTCACTCTACAAGCCTCAAACGCTCTGAAGCATGAACCAAGTCCAATAAGCAGCTTGCAAATCATAAGGATGTGTACACCACTCTCGGCCAAAATACACTCATTCAGATGCGCACAAAGAGGAACTCTGGAACCTGGGCACTGCCTGGGCACGGCTACTACTGTTTTTTGTT
This sequence comes from Hemigrammopetersius urotaenia, assembly GCA_037974485.1. Taxonomy (NCBI): domain Eukaryota; kingdom Metazoa; phylum Chordata; class Actinopteri; order Characiformes; family Alestidae; genus Hemigrammopetersius; species Hemigrammopetersius urotaenia. The sequence continues at coordinate 16,696,180 of JBBPDC010000017.1, forward strand.
GCTGTTTTTTACCTGTTTGCGTTAGGGATGATGTAAACGTGTGCAAATTTGTGTTTCGCTTTTTTTTTCTTTCCTTTTTTTCCCAAAAGGAAACAAACCATTTGCACTTCAAAGTTCTCCTCGTACCGATGACAGATGGAAAACAGCTCCTTTTATGGATTTGGCACGTGGCTTGGAAAATGTCAGGAATGAAATAAATATGTTTTACAGTTAGTAAACACATAAAAATGATGCCAGCTCATGTGAAAAACGTGCACACTAGGTCGCCATCCCTTGAACCTATGTCCAGTAGAATAGAGACCAAGCACGTCAGTTGTGTAAGCCGTTAATCATACTGTGAGTCATTTGGGGAATTTGCCACCTATAGTGAAATAATAAGGCACATCTTATTACTTTTGGTGGCTATTAAACTGAAAAGGAAAACACAAGTGCGTCTGATGTCTCGGCTTCTGAGTGCTTACACAGTGAGAATAGATTTGCTCGTAAAGTTTCATTGATGGTGGCCCCGTCTGCCGGGGTATCTGAAGGCTGGCTGCGCAAATAACCAAATATTCCCATTCTCCCCCAGATCACTGCCTGCGCAGTACAAATGAATGTATTTCTATTGCAGTCGCCCCATGAGGCCCAACTTTTTCTCATTTGAAATCCCCACATTGCAAACCCCCTCCCCCCAAAAAAAACATGGCAAGTGAAATCATCTTAAATATAACCAATATATCTAGTATTTCTCAGTAGGAGGTTGTTGTAAGAATATTAAAAGATTAATCAAATAATGTTTCGGCATTTACAAACTCTCACAATGATTTGAAACAGTGAAAAATGTAAGAATAATTTAAGTAAACATATTATGCCAGTTTTATGATGAGAAAGACTTATTTTTTGCCCTACAAACATCAGCCCTCATGTGTTTAGTTCCAGTCTCAGGAGAAAGATGCATCGTAAGGGTTCTGTTTGATGTGTGATGATATATAGGCTTATGGTCAGGCTAGCTATCGGATTACTGAATGCCTGAAACGGACGCAAACGCGTGTGTGTGTGTGTGTGGTGGGGGGGGGGGGACGTGTGTGTGTTTATTTGAAAAGTCAGAATGAAAAACCTTTTGCGTTGAGAACATTTTGTGCCACAATAAAAGAATTATATAAGAATCATGTTGCACTGTCCACAATCCACTTCCTTTGTAGAAACGTGTGGGTTGAAACTCAACACGTTTCATGCTGGAAAATGGTCGGGACCCTCATTAATGCGCTCTGTGAAGTCGGACAGTGTCTGCCCACCTGGTAGCACTGATGCATCCGGAAGTGCCCTTGTCATCCTATTTCTTTCCTTTAACAGATCCACAGATTCATACTGGGGCTGCAAACTAGGGAGAAAATACAGAACTATGATTATATCATTTCATCTTGATTCATCCAAACACCCACAGCCACTCATCTGAAAAATCCAACATGCTCACATCACATCACAATATGCTATGATTGATTAAAGGGTTTGTTTTCTTATTATAGCCTCATTATGCAAAATCTAGTATTAAAATAACAAATGACAAACACAAGATGCAGCCCTAATCCTTCTCACTGTAGCAGTTGCAGAGTTGCAGAACAAATGATATGGAAATGTTTATTGTCGTTGTATGATTGCCGCAGCAGCAATAGGAAATATCTGGACTTACTGCATAGCTGTTTTAGCAATTCAGCAGCATTACTGGTTTTTGGATTCAATATAACTTTCTGTAAATTTGTGTGTGTGTGTGTAAATGTCTGTAACAATAAACAAGGCAAGAGCAGATGATATTAGAAATGGTCTCATATAAAGTAGTGACACTGAAAAAAAGCTGAAGTCTAACACTGTAGAACTGTAATGATTAATCACATTAATCACAATGTTAATATGGATTTTTAGTGCTGATAACACATTCTTTCTGTTGCTTAAAGCTATAACTCATAAAAAGAATAAATCACTTGTTGCACAAGTGGAACTTTGAATGCTTCTCCTATCTTGAGTCGTGCGGAACTGTTCCCTTTCCTTATACATATTCCTTTCTCTGAATTTCCACATAAGTACTCTTCATTGCAGTTAAACCACAGTGGGACCTTTCCATTGCTATCTTATATTTGTCAATTAATAAAATTTGCTTTCAGCAGGATAAACTGAGCTGACAAAAACAAATGATATACATAAACCTACTAAAATATTTGCAATACGGAGGCTGCAGTACATGCCAGTCCAGTGTCCTTGGCAACAGAAATTGCAATAAATTTTGTGTGATACATCATGCTGAGTTTGTTTGGTGTTCCTGCATCACATAGAACAATATTATTTGTAATTTCAGAACCTAATAATACCACTACTGGGTGTTTTTTAAATATTGCCACACGCAAATCACCAAATTATTTTATTTTTGGTCTTAGAAACAGAAAAACACAAGATCTTTTAACCCGGGAGACCTTTCAGGATAGTTTCCGCCCATAAGTGGGTGGGGAAAAGGGAAGGGGTCCAGATAGCGGCTGAGCGGTGGAGTTAAAGTGCATCAAATGGCAAGCGAGTAGCAGAGCAAACACCATTTTCATTTGTTGAAAGCAGATTTTACTAATATGCTCTGTAATAGGAGCTGTAGGGGTGATATATTAAGAATGCAAAAACAGCTAGGCTATGTATTGCTGTATAGTATGTGCAAACTGAAGCAGTATGGGTTCCTCTGGTGGCAGAAAAAATGTTTGTGAAGTGGCTTGTTTTGGTGATTTCAGTGCTTACTCTAAGATGTGGACTCATGGCTTGAATTACTGTGCATTCGTGCTGTTCAAAGCTGGAGAGAGTATGATCCATACTGATTTTATGACTGAGAGGGGCTGGTAGTGACTCAGTTATGAGAGCGAAGCTGAAACACCCTCAGCCAGCTCACTCATCTGTCCTGCGTTTGCCGATACCGTTTAGTTTCTCCGCAGGGACTGAATCCTCGTTTGGGTTTTGAATCGGCCGTGAGGAAACATGAAGCAAGATGAATAATCAAATAAAAATAAAAGCTTCCCCTCTTTCACTCTGTTGTCAAAGCAAATTGTGCCTCTCCCTTCAAAGGCAAGCCATGAGGGGGCTCGAGTCATTCCTTAATCACTGTAGACTACCCAATACTCAACTCTAGTAACATTCTGTCCTGAACCCAGCATGGGACATCAAAGCTTTTGACCAATTACAGAGAGAGCTTTGAAAGAATCCTATTCAGAAAGAAAGGTTTCTTTATTTTTTTTTCCTCTGCTAAAATAATCATAACAAAAAAGGAAGTGTAATATGAGTCTTTGTTGCCTTCTTTGCATAAACATCTGGTTTTGTGTTGACTAATAACAAGCACAAGCATCTCCTTAGAGGATTGCAGACAGCACTGGCTGTGCTGTGTAGGTACCAAAGTAATCATTTTCGAATGTTGTTCCGTTTAATTGCAACGCAATTACGGCCACTTTAAACCCAGCCCCTGTCAGTGCGTGGTCACATCAAGGGAATTCCCAGAACCTCCAAAAACCATCTTTATTATACACAACACCCTTTACCAAAAGCAATGAGTCAAGCTGTGATTGCTGATAACTGATTATTACTCTCAAACATGTCCTGTAAGTCTCTGTCCACTGACAAACAGCGAATTCTGTGTAAAGTGTGAAATCTCAGCTGGAAAGGGACTCCTGATGAGCCAGGCTCCTGTATGCATCTGCCTCGCGAAGGTTATTCTCATGTTTTGCGGCTGAATTTGGCCACTGTCATTTCAGTGGAATTTCCTGCCATCTGTATCCAATCGAACTCTCTCCGATTTCTGCTTGCCTCTAAATACTCCAGAGCTGGCTGGATCCTACCCCAATGACTGTTACACTGTCCTGCAAAAGTTTGGCAACACCTTGCTAACCTGCTGGATTCTCTTGCGGTCATATTTCAATTCAGGAAAAAAAAACCAAACATGTTAGCATGATTCTGCTTTGGCTATATTCAGTTTCAGCTCTCATCTAAGTGTCTTCCTTATAATGAAAAGTTGATTAATCTTTTTGGAACTTGTGTTAAAAGCTCAAGGCCTGAAATACCTGTAAAGCTTTGGGTGCTGGTGAGTGCTGTCACTACAAAAAAAAAAGGAAAAAATGTGACGCTTTTGGCAGAATTCCTAAGGTAGCACTGTCACTTATATTGGCAAGAATATTAAAATGAGTCATATTCGTCATGTCAACTAAACGCTCACTTTTCAGGAGGAGAAATAAAAGATGTGTGAATTGTAATGTATAGTAATGTGACAAGATTTCATTTCAAATAATTTCATACCTTTTACTTCAACCATTCCTTATGAAATTTACAGTGTGTGCATTTGGATATGCGTATATATTTATAGCACCCCCCCATAGCCGCACGTCGCGTATGGCTGTTTTCTCAATCCGGCCTATGTCGTTTGCTTATTTGACATGGCACACTGGTTGCTTACCATTAGCTGTCATCTGCTCGGAATGCTGGAAATGAAAATATTAACCGTGACTCATACACTTGGAGGAATTTGCACTTAGTGCTTTGGATGCTTGACAAGACTGTCTTTAACTCTCTATTACACACATCAGTTTTAAAATGCAGGATTAATAACGTGCGTGTGATTAGGTCACAGTCCTGACAAATGAATGTGAAACATTGTTTTACAAATAGCAGTAATTTCACTCCAGCTTCGCGGGCTAGAAGAGTGTTTAACTTTGGCTTTGTTGGGCAAAGACTCTGAGGCATTTTTATTCCAGAGGAGAGCAAAAGCTTTATTTTTATTCTGTCACTGCAGATTTATACCGTGGTGTTTCTGTCTTGACTAACTGCACAAAGGAAGGACTACACACATTAGGACACACAAACACTGTGTACACCCCCAGACAGTGGACACACATGCACACACACATACACACCCTAACTCATTCCTTCAGAGACTCTTTACTCTGTATATATAGTTAAAAACATCAGTTATGTGTTGATAATTACAAAATTACATGCATTTTTAGGTCCTTAAGGGACACGGTCGTCTATGCGATGGTGTGTTATGAAAGCAACTTTTTTTAAACTCCGTGTGAGATTGGTTATAAACAGCCATGCCCTTAATTCTGCCCCTCCACAGTAAGATGGTGTGATATGGACAAAATATTGGCAATATATTGCTACATATTGCAATACAGTAACCCCCCAGTTTTAGGTGGATCGGGAAATATTCTCTGCATTTTTTTTGCTTTTTTCGTAGCAATATGTTTTTTTTTTTTTTTTACACTAATTTTAGTTCTTCTGGCTCTGGATGCGTGGCTGTCTCTCTCTGTCTCTCTCTCTGTCTCTCTCTCGCTCTTTTACTCTTTCTCTCTAGCTCTCTCTTACTCTCTCTCTCATTCGTGACTTTCCGGAGCGCGTGGATTGTCTCTCTCTCTCTCTCTCTCTCTCTCTCTCTCTCTCGCTCACTCTTACTCTCTCTCTCATTTGTGACTTTTCCGGGGCGCGCGCTCTCGCTCTCTCTCTGTGTCTCTGTCTCTGTCACTCTCTCTCTCTCTCTCTCTGTGTGTGTCTCTCTCGTGACTTTTCTGTATTTAAACCTTGTGTTTCTTTACATTTGATTTAAGGGTAATATATTAAACTTAGTTTACAATTAAATTAAGTGTTCTGGGAGCAGATTTGGGTGCATATTTAGGGTTTACACTATTAAAATAGGCATTTTAAGGCATTTTTTTTTACCAAAACACGACAGCGCGTCTTTTTTACTATACGCGGGTGCTCTTGTAACGTAACCCCCGCGAATAACGGGGGATTACTGTATAGTAAATATATTAAAGGGCCTGTATCATCACTTTTCTTTTATGATCAATTTATTTTTATAATCATGTTCTAAGGAGTATTTCCAACCCATGCTGCTTCATGAATGAACTGCATTCTAAGGCAGCCAGTCAGAAAAGAGTCAATTTACATAAATGGTTCGAATGGCACACTAGCAAAAACAGCCTGTTTGTTTCTGAGGGATAAACAGAGATCGGAAAATAGTGATGTAAGAATGAATTTATTTTTATATTTGGCACACAAACCCACTTAGACCTCATGAAAAAAATAAGTACACAAGAAAATTTAAAATATGTGCCCTTTAAAAGACCCTGGCAGAGCTGCCTCTTTAGTGGTTAGAAGCTGACCAAACTAATTTTGCTGGATTACATGAATACCTAGATTTATCAAAACACCCAGCAAGCCATGAAAGGCGTATTTGCATATTGAACCTTCCGGGATATCAATGCTGCAGGGACCAGTATTGAGATAATGGTTAACAGACGATATGTTGTGCAGTTCTTCTCTCCAGGATTTCACAAATACAGTGTTTGGTATTTGTGTTCATATCTACATATTTTGCCAAAGTTGTAAATTGCAATGTCATGACAACACTGTATACATGCCCAGAGAAAACTGCTGTGTGAGAGATATGTGAGTATTATGCTTTGTATGTGTTACATGTGCCAATTGAAACTTACTCTAGTTTGGCTGACTGTAGGCCCATGCTGTTGCCCAGTGCTCAGTGCCATCAGGCTAATCAGGCTGATTGCCTCAAGGCCTTAATGGACAAATACAGCCAACTACATGTAAATGGAGGCCAGAACCATGCCATCTTTAAAAACATTCGCAGTAGCTAAAGCCATCACTTAAAATCATGAAAAACCCACCAGAAAAATCCCAATGAAATGTGATGTGTGTGCGTGTTCATTTTCATGGCTGTGATTATTATTAAATCTACCATTTGACAACAGACTTTATTGTTCAGTAATTTTTATTGACACCATATGTTGAACAATCACGACTTCAAATCAGCTAGGCCTTGCAAACCATGAATGGAAAGGTCACTTCAAAACATTAAATTGGCATTTACAACAGATATATATAATTAAATAACATAGGTCTGATGTTATTTAAGTACAAAAGTAGAAAGAACAGACTGTGTCTTGTCTTTTAAATGACGCCAAGGCATTTAAAAAATGCAAATTGTAAGACTCAGTACATGTGGGTTTTTGAAGTGTGTGTGTGTGTGTGTGTGTGTGTGTGTGTGTGTGAGAGAGAGAGAGAGATGCAAAGAGATGAAATGTAAAATGACAGTACATCTCAGGTATGTTGTCTTTGACATTAAAAGCACAGGAGCATTCGAAACATAAACTTCATATTCTCTGTGTTGGGAGGAGGCTTAGTCAGAAATGATTGCCAGACTTTGTTACACTTTTGGGTGGAACCTCTGGCAGTGTATTTAAGCTGTTCGAGTTTATGATAGCGCCTGTGAGATGGCTGCATAACTTTCTTCCACCTAAGGAGTATCAGACATCTAGCAAGTAAAGTAGTGAATGCCTCTGTGTTGCCTCTGTCTGGTAAGTTGGGATCTCCTGCAGTACTACGCCAAACAATGCAATCAGTGGGTCAGGATCAATGAATGCATTATAAACATATGAGAAGGTAATAAATACATCTGCCCCAAATGGGGTCAGTTTCAGGCACAACCAAAACATGTGATTGAGGTCAGCTGGGTTTCGATTGCACCTCATGCAAAGCAAGTCTAAACCACAGTAGAATCTGGCTCACAGAATGCACAGCTTTAAACTGTAACAACTGTAGTACCCCTTGTCTTCCAGTGAAATTGTGGCCTGCTCCCACGCATGCTCCCACTGCCTCCTCTGCCTCTATAAGTGATTGAATGATTAGGTGCTTCAACCTCTGATAACATTCAACCACTCCAAAACATGAGTTAGTGAATGTTGGCTGCCCAGTATTGATAACAGTTATTGGGTAAAGACAGGCTACATTTCCCCTATTGTCTTTCCAAATATTTTGCCTTTTTGGAGATACCTTTTCATTTCAAATAAAGGTAGACAGGCACTTATTCAGGGGTGGTAGTAGCTAGTGGGTAAAACATTTGCCTGTGAACCCGATGACCACAAAGTTGACCACAAACCCTCCACTTTCAACCATTGTGTCCTAGAGCAAGACACTTAACCCTCTGTGGACCCTCAGTCGCTGTAACTAATGATTCTAAGTCACGCTGAATAAGAGCATCTGCCAAATGCCCTTTTACCTTATTTAAATCCTGATATGGTATGAAATAGGACAGGCATTGCTCGAAAGCGAAATAATAAAAACTGTTCAGGATGTATTTATGAGTGATATAAACATTTAGGTAAACTGGAAGGAAAATCTAAGAAAACTGGGAAATCTGGAATGACATTTGATGAGAGGACTTTTCGGTCGTTTACACTTGATTTGAAAGTGTGTCTTGGGTAATCAGACCACAAGTGACTCCATCGCAGTTTACATCTCAGCTCAGATACTTGACCCTCGACTGCCTTAATCCTTTTATTCATTTGGGTTGCCTGTTTAGGTGTCAGCATGCTGAAACTATTTGATAGTGCTTTTAATGTGTCCAACCTTTGGACAATGCACTGCAACTTTTTTCTGAGAACATCCAAGTGGAAGATATGACTCTGAAATAAAAACAATAAAAAAACAGAACCACTGAGATGGAAAGGATCACAAGCAAAAGGGACTCCACAAAATCCTGACATAGGTGAGTGATCCTTTATCCAACTCAGTGAATCTGTTTGTTTGGTTGTTTCACTTGGATGTTATACATTGCATTGAGTAAATACAGCTCGGATCAATTTTGTATCTTCTTTTCATACTGCAAAACTAGGGGGTGATACTTTTCTAAACCCACTGTCAGCGCATGCTAAAATGAATGAATGTAATGTAATTAGCATGTGTTTAATGAACATTTCATCCATTGTCTGCTATAAAACACATTTATCACATTATCTATAAATACAATAATTACAGTGAGTTTTCCCTCTGAGGGTATAAGTGGACCAATCCATGCTTGCAAAATCCCCCCCACAGCATGGCAAATTAAGCCAACCCCATCCGTGTAGTTGACAAGGGTTCAGGGCTGCACTGTTCTCTTGGGTAAGCTTTATGCACAGCTTGAGAGGTTTATGCGTTGCATCCTTCCTATAATATTCCTTCCTATATAGTTTATACTGTCTCTGATCACATCATGCACTGACATTCTCTGTCAACAGTTCTGTTTTTCTATCTTCAGTCAATCAGCAGTCAACAGTTGTTCTGTTTTTACTTATTACAATAATGCATACGCATCAGGAACACTGAGTGTGTGCTTCCTAGCCATTTTTACTGATGTCTTTTCCATGGATCTAAATGCAGATGCTAATACAGTTATGCTTGCTTTTAATTCTCAATCTTTCTCTAATTCTCAGTGCTCTTAAAGTGACTTTACCCCTATCCAAAATCAAGGTCTGCTCAGTAATTTTATGTATGGAACAAAGCATAGTGATTGTCAATTGTTTATTGCTGCCATGCAGTCTGGAAGGATCTGCACTTGTTATCTTTCAAATTAAAAACAAAAATGTCTTCACTGTATTTTTGTTATTGGATTCCTTCCCCAGAAATTAATTCAGAGAATGATTTTAAATGATTGTGTTGACTCTTTGTTCCCACATGCTGCCCTGACCTAGGGTCATCCATTTCCTTCCTAGAATCTGTGAGATATTAGTCAGCAATACATTAGATTAGCCTTGTACCTCATACACTATATGGAAAAAGTATTGGGACAAACCTGTTTTTGGGGTAGGCCATTTACTTCCAATGAAGGGCAATCTTAATGCTTCAGCAGACCAATACATTCTGGACAATGCCATGTTTCCAACTTTGTGGACAGTTTGGGGAAGAGCCTTTTCTATTCCAGCACGACTGTGCCCCAGTGCACAAAGCAAGATCCATAAAGACATGGTTGGATGAGTTCAGTGTTGAACTTGACTGGCCGCACAGAATCCTGACCTCAACCCCACCCAACACCTTTGGGGTGAACTAGAACAGAGATTGTGAGCCAGGCCTTCTCATTCAAGATCATAATGAATGGGCACAAATTCCCAGAGAATCACTCCAAGTATATGTATTAGAGTGCAATGTCATTAAAGTGTAATGGTCAGGCATCCCAATACTTTAAACCAATTTTGTATATCCCGTAAGCTTAGAGACCAGTGGTTTGGCTACATTTGATGTAAAATTGTGTGAATTTGACTTTTCAACAAACCTACAGCTGTACATATGCAGGAGATTTAGGCCATCATCACTCAAGAATTATAAAGGGATTTGCCCAAACTGAGGTTTGGGTCTCCGTCTCTGTCCAGCGATAGAATGAGCTCAGAGGTGATCAGTGAATCCAGGGAACAACAACGGCCACAAGAAACAGTCATTTTCCAGTCTGTCCTGACCCAACCTCATCTATGGCCTTACTGGAAACAAAATCAGCCGGTGGTCCGAGTCCACCCACGCCACTGCAGTGCGGACAGACTGTCCGGCTCCTCCAGTGACGGGCAGTCACCAGCAGGTGGTGGCATGGCCCACTCCAACCCACTAATTACTGCAAAGGTAAAGCAAAAGGGCGCAGGCCAAGTGAACTGGAGTTACTTACAACAGCCTCTCATTGGCACAGCCACAATCATGAATATATCTGTTTGAAGACTGCTGATAGATTTGCCGTTTGTGTTTCCAGTTGGTGTGTGAGTGAGTGTGTGTGTATGTGTGTGTGTGTGTATCTTTAAATTGCTGTGTAATGCTTTATCCAGTGTGGGCCTTGATTTATAAGGTTGTTTTGCCCAAGCATGCGGTTAAGTCATTGTGTGGAAGGAGTGTGTTTGGTGATGGTAAGTTTCAGAGGTGGGTAGTTTAGGTCCAGAAAGTTTTTAAAAAATGCTCCCCAGAATTTTGTTCCAACTGCCCGGATACCTTTAACTGTTGGTTTAAGCAAGCTAGAAAATCTAGGAACAAAATCCTGTGGAGGATTTTACTCTTGGGGCCCAACTCTGTTTTGTTTCTACTGAACTGAGGTCAGTCTTTTGACTAACTCAGGGACTGAGTATATGAGCATCTATTCTCCTTCTATAATGCATTAGATTGTAACTGAGTTCAAGGTATATGGATTTGGTAGTTTATATGACATTATGGTAAACAATATAGGTTTAATATATGTAGGTCACACTGATTCAATAGAAGTAAATCTATCATAATTCTTATAATTACTTATAATTACTTAACATTTTGGTACAATTCAGAATGATCTAAATTTTCAGAATATGAACAAAGGTGTAACATGAGCAGTGAACAAAACTTTGAATAATACATTTTATTTTAAATGAGCCTAAAATTAGAATTAGCCTGAAAATTTTTATTTGGATTCCAAAAAGTATATGCTTTATTGAATATTACTATAAAGAATATATTCTAATATTCAAAAATCAATTACATTGAAATATCGCCCCTTACATGAATATTAGAAGACAAAGTAATAGATGAGATTTTATTATGCTGAATATGATGAAATGTTATTTTTATGTGTAATGTGTTTGCAGTTGACATGTTTTTTTTCATTTTTCGAATGTAAGAAAGAGAAAATGCAGACTAGAAAAGAATATTTAAGTAAATTATGAACGTAGCTACGCAGTACTTTATCCTCCTTAGACCCAGAAAAAAAGAGGTTTTTAGATTTATTCATGTAAGTAATATGGTTGAAATAAAGTTGCAGCATTTTTTTTCCAAAAAATGTTTGTGTTTTTTGTAGAGGTTATTGGGTCTTAGTCAATTTAGTCAATTACAAAATGTAAACAGTTGGATGTCTGTTCAAATTATTCACCATTTATCCGAAGGCCTCTAGTTTTAGCTATTATGGCCAGCTTTGTTTGGCAAAAATATTCTCTTCCATTATGGGGTTGAAACATATCTGAAACAGGAATGAGAGGTATAGTGGGACTCATCACTTTGTCCTTGCTCGGGCTCCTTAAAAGCTGTCTTTCTCAAAGTCCTGCTCTACTGGCACCTGTCCTGACACTGAGTAAAAACTGTCCTGCCTCATTTTAACACCAGTGATTCCTGAAGTATGGAAACTGGTTAAAATATGAGGTAGTACGTCCGGATGTCCACTACAGAGTACATTGAAGATTGCATTAAAGTTGTGTTTATAAAAAGGTTAAAACAACTGCATATTTCTGAAATCTTACTAAAGTGAAGTGTAGACCCTCATATTGAAGAAACAACATGATTATTACCAACAGAAGTATTAAATCTGCACAAATTGATTATTTATCTCCCTTGTTAGCATAAAATATGAAGGTGATGTCCCCCATTTTGAAAACACAGTCCATCTGCTCTGTAAGCCACAACCCCACAAATGTGTCACCACTGGAGCCCAGGTTGTCCTCTTGATAGAGCAGTAAGACTCAAAATTGCATAAATCATGCTTGACTTCAAAGCCTTTAATCCATTGCAGTGGATAAAAATGAATTTAGGATAAAAATAGTTTTAGCATTGTATAGTGATCCTGTAGTATGTTGCCACAATGCAGTAAAGGCTGTAATAAGTATTTAACGTAATCTGTCCACGTAATATTTAACAGGTTAGTATTCTTTTTATTTGTGCATGCACAAAGCGGTTCCCAAAGCATGAACTGAGATTCCTGTTTGGGTCAAGACTGCCAGGGGAAAATGATTTTGTCCTTCATGTCTGGGGGTAAGCAAAGAAAACACAGACAGTTCAGTCTCTCCTAATGTAATCGACTCTCTCTCGCTCCCTCTTCCCTTTCTATCTTTCACTCTCTCTTGCTCATCCACCTGTCCGCAGTCATCCTGCCTCCCAATCCACTTTTGTTATTTTTCATTTACTTGCGCCCTTAGGTTTTTTAGGCCTGCGTCCATTGCTAAACAAACAAATAAGTTCCGGGCCTGTGCCGAGACACAAATATAGACATGAGTTATGAGATTTAAACACGGAAAAGGCTCTGCTCTCTAACACGCACCATCTGTGCTAGACATTGTGGCCGTGTCCACCAACACGAGAGAGATTCTGAACAAAACGTCTACTGAGCAGGGCACAGAAAAAGAGGGAGAGGGAAAGAGAGATGTGTGGGGAAAAGAGCAGTGAGGAGAGAAAAAGAGAGAGGGGGGAGAGAATGGGTAATCCACAGGGCTGGAACAGGACAGAAATAAAAAAGAAGAACAGAAAAAGGGAAATTGAGGAACGAACAGAGATGGAGAGAGACGTGAACATGCTAAAATCTGAAAAGAAAAAAAAACCCTGAATGAAATGCTTGGTGAATAGGAAATACACAACAGGCCTGTACAGTACTATACTTATTAACATAGAACCAGTGTGTACAATATGGCCTGCCCAATACATTGATTGGCTGAACACGAGTGACACATGGGTTTTGGAGAAAAAAATGCTGGCAACACACTGACAGTTACTGACTTATTTTGGTCGCAATATCACCAAGATTGGAATTCACAATCTTATCTGAAAATAGCTCAAAAGTTGGCTTTAATAGCACAGATGGCATTAAAAATATAAGACATACCTTGTTTTACTTTATCACACCAATACAACAGTCTGAACAAAAACACTGTCAATGTTTATATAAAGAAATGTATTCATTCCAAACCTTTAGCATGACATAACACCACTTAATAAAGCAAATTGATGAAAGGTAAGAAACTTAATAAAAACCAGAACCACACAGAATTGTTGGTAGTTCCACCTCCAGAGCTAATATGTCTCATAATAAAGTGCTGTAGAGCACAGCAGACTGTAAAGCAAACAGGTAAGATTTATGTAGTTAATAGTTCTTCCTTAAATCTGCACTAATCAAAATCTCCTCTTTTAGCTTTAATGTCACCTAGCACACTTTCACCGGGGGTCGAGTATCTCTGTTGCTGCTGTGGCATTTCAAGCCCTTCTAAATTCTCCTAGAATCCATTTTGATTTGTAGATGTATTTCCTTTTTTGTGTTCAAGTTCATCTCTTTATTTATGAAACATCTATTTACTGTTGGGTCAACCATTTATTTTAACCCACCACTGTGACCTGTCTAAAACTGGCTCTGGCATTGTGTGTTTTTGATTGTTATCCTGTTCCATGTTCTGTTCAATAGACCTGTCCATACTGCTTGTTGTACAGCCTTTTACAGGCTTGTGGCAAAAATTCCGTTCAACTTATTGCGATTCTGTGGTGCACAGCTCCTATCTCTTCATCAGAATATGTCAGTTTAGAAAACATTACATGCACATTTATTGCACATTCAACATAAATACATTTACAATTAAAAGCATGTATGGAATGGGGTATTTTTTCACTTTACAAAAAAGCTTGTCAGTCTTGCAGAACTGAATAGGTGTATAAAATAACTTTAAAAATAAATGCTTGGCTTCAGAGCTTTGCAGTATAGATACAATAAGAAAGAAACACTATAAAGGAAAAGGTAATATACCAGAGAAGAAGAGAGTGTGTGCATGACTGTTAGAGACGGTTAGGTGGTAAGGTGTTCGTTATTAACTGTTTCAGAGCTGATGCAGTGATTTATGGCGGTGAAGTGGTCGGAGTTGAAGTGTCATGCCGGATTTCCACATGCATCTGTCATGTGGTTTTGGCAGCTTGTTGTAACTTGGGTTCAGATGTCTGAAGTGCAACAGGATTGACGCCCCCACTTCCACACACACACACACACACACACATGCAAACACACTGTTGTGGTGTACAGTACTCCTGTGAACGCTTGCATCCAGACATCTGCTTTTCATTGCACACATCTCGGAAGACTTGAAAACATTAAGCGCTGGCACAAGTGCGTCTCACTCCAGCACTTAACACACTGCTTAGGTGACTTGAAAGGAGAGAGGTGAGAATTATAGAAAATGAAGTGTCACTGATATAAAAAATCGCCCCAGATTACCGGCAATTACATTTAATAACGCCCGGCCCATCTGCAGATCAGATGCAGAGGTTGGGGAGGTCGGAGGCTGTTTAGGCGGTTTAAAGGGTGGTGGGTGAATGAGTAATACGAGGGTTAGAGGATCTTTTTCCTACTGTACCACACTATAGGACAGAGAGGGTGCTGCTCTGAATAATGCTAGCCAACTTAAATATATTTAGCATTTTTATTATTAACAAATAGTTCACATCCCATTTTTCTTGCATTGTATTGTTTCCTTAGGGTCTACTTACGACATTTGTGTGGTTTTATTCACCAAAACGATTTTCTTACAGTACATTTTCCAACCTCTCTTCATCCTTTAGACGTTAGTTTTAGAAATTATTCTTTTGTTTCTGTGTTTTAAGACTTCTGTTACTGGCTGCTCTGTAGTGTTCTGTATTCAAAAAGCAGTCTGCAATGAAACACTCATTATGAGTCTGTTTTGGGTTGAATTTGTGACTGTGTCAAAGCTACATTTTAACATATGGATGAAATGGACTGGTAGTAAATGGCACCACCTATTTTAGTAGAAAACAAACAAACCAAATAGTTTTCTATTAAATCCCCTTGTTTATAATAGTAGCAGACATACCACTACTATTTCTGCTAATAATAATTATAATGATATTAATAATAATAATAATATCCACCTTTCTCAGTCCCATTTGAAACATTCATAAACTGGTCTATCTAGCCAAACATAAAATATACAATCAGAAACGACTGAACAGAGCAGATTTATGGCACCTAACAAGACTGTATCCTCTTATATTGTAAGTCACTTCAGATCAAAGCAGATGCCAAATGAATGTAATGTAATGGAGTGTATGGTAAAGCACAGATTATAACTGACAATTTCTGTGGTTGATCGGTGCAAAATAAACCAATTCATTGACTTTTCATAGATGCAAAAAGGTAATTTTTTATTACTTATTTGCATGTCACGGCATTCTACGATAGCAGCGTACCAAAGGATGGTATTGCACAGTGATTAACAAACATTATATTGTGTAGCCCTACTGCAGGTGTATAATTCTGCATTATGGATGCAGCTTCATTAAACCCACTCCTGGCTGTATAATTTCCCTGTGACGAGTGCAAACTACAATAGAACCCTTCTCCTGTTCTCACTGCTGGGTGTGCTGTGTGCTGTGTGCTGTGTGCTGTGTGCTGTGTGCTGTGTGTGTGTGTGTGTGTGTGTGTGTGTGTGTGTGTGTGTGTGTGTGTGTGTGTGTGTGTGTGTGTGTGTG
>JBBPDC010000017.1:16731909-16745688 GCA_037974485.1 Hemigrammopetersius urotaenia
ATATACATACACACACATCAATTTGTGTATGTGCAGTATGTAGTATTAATGTGCTTCTGTGAGTGTTTAATCCTTACTGATAAGGATTAAAGGAATAATGCAAAGACCTTTAAAATAAAATGTAAAATAAAATAGACATATACAGACATTTTGAATACAGTTAATCATTTTGTTTTATGTTATATTTTATGTCAAAATGTACATTATGTTTTAAACAATTTCTAAACATATTCTAAAAAACATTGCCTTTTTATTGCTGATAATTTGAGGATAATTGTTACTAAGAGAGATCAAATAGCAGAATAAATAGCATGTTTTTGGTAATGCTTTCGCAGTTGTGCTAACATGGTTAAGAAAAATTGAATAAAACACATTTGGGTGAATGAAGTCAGATGTGATCGTTTTTAGAGTTGATGTTGTAAAGGCAATCTGTTGTGCTCCATCAACTCAATCAGTCTAGAAGTTCTACTTTGTATGTGACTATTCAATTTTTTGACTGTTCATTTTTTTGCGCAGATTACATTTGTCGCTATCCTTTCTGACTGTTGGACTGATGTTAAATTGTCAGCTATTTCTGAGTCTCCATGAAACAGGAAACAACAGGCCTAATATTGCTTTAAAAATGAAGGTATTGCTCTCAAAACCTCATTTAGTTTCGTAATGCCTTTTACATTAACGTAGCTATGCTCTATGACAAATCCCTTGCAATGAAACATTTCATTTGTCTGATTGGCTACAATGGAGCAAATTCATTTTAATACTTATATAACTTCTATAAGGAATAATAGAGAGCAGAGTCTGTACCTCAGTTGTGTATGGCTGTATTGTAGTCTTTTTGCATGAAAACAATCCATGAATCATTTGTTTCTCAAGACACTTCGATGTAAATTATCCAAACTACTCAAATGAACAAAAACGTTCCAGCATGTAGAAGGAGATCATGTATAATGTGCTACTTAGAATTTTGGCACGCCCAACTTAAAGCATTTTCCATGTCATAAGTGTATGTGAATGGGAGCGTGTGTGTGTGTATATATAGACTGTGTTGTACGTTTATTCAGGGCTAAGTTCAATGCTCATTTCTCTACACTGGCTAAAAGTTGAAAACTGAAGCAGTGATGCATTCATAGTGCTCATGCAATAGACAAAGGTATTTTGGAATTCCAGTTATTTTGTGCAGAGGAAACAGATGAGACATTTTGATTTAGAAGCAAATGCTCCAGAAAAACCTGGCTAATCCCTTTATTATCTTTCCAACTGCAGATTCCAGGCAACATTCACAAGGCATATCCTTCTGCATCCAAACATAACACTCTCTCTCTCTCTCTTTTTCTGCCTCTCTCTGTGTCCACCTCTCTCTCTCTCTCTCTCTCTGCCCCCTCCCTCGTTCACCCAGCTGTGCTGCATTTGTTATTTGTTTCATGTGGCGCTTGGCAAGAAAAAGTCATTATTCCTAACACAAGATACCCTCTGACTCTCTGATTTGTCACCGGCCATACCTGCCTGGAGATTTTTAATGCCATGCACATAAAAGTGTAAAAACACCGCTAAAAAGCACTCTGTTAAAAGTCTGAGAGTTTCTGGTTCGCCCTCGTCCAATTAATGATAGCTGCGGGCTGTTTCTGCGGTAGTCAGAGAGAACAGCTAAAAGGAAACAACATAATCTCAATGCAATATCCTGTTGTGTTTCATGCCTAATTCGAGTGTTGTTTTAGTTTATTAAATTTTTTTCCCTCCCTCCTGTCTGCATTAATATTAAAAATACATCCCGCTGTCCTGCCTCTCTCTCTCTCTCTCTCTCTCTCTCTCTCTCGCTGCTCTGTTATATGAGTGCTTTGCGTGTATTTGCTCATGGATTTGATGTCTCAGCTTGTCTGTGTGTGCAAACCTGAAATTAATGTAAATACTCATCAAAGCAATAGTATCTTTAGATGTTCGGCTCGTTTTATTATTCATGTTTGATGAGCAGGCTCATGTCAAGGGCAGGACATTAATGAATGTCCCTGCTTTGAATTTCCTCTGGAATTTATTGGCTTAATTCTGTTGCACAGATAACTTGGCGCTGGCTCTTGGGTGGACGTATCAGGGCTGATTCACTGGAGCAGGCTTTTACTTTACTAAGTTTTACTCTGAAGTTGTTAACAAAGGCACTCTCTGTTACACCTCACAATTTCCTCTCACTTGAAAGATAGTTTAAGACGTCCGGTGTTTGACATTGGATTCCTTAGTTTTCCAGTGGCGCTATGAGGCTAATGTAGATAACAGATAGTGAAATCTTACCATTTACCAATTAGTGCTGAACAAATGGTGTACTTTTACCTTTATAATAACTCACAGCAAATTAAGGGTCTTCAAATAGACTTGCTTATATGGTTTTGATACTGTATGACAGACTGTTGTCTAGAAAAATAGATGAAGGTTCATTGATAGGCCAGGTTACACCAGGTGATCTCATGCGTCTTCAGTGTTATCTGGTTAAGGCCAAGCCACACAAAAATGCAAAATACACCCAAAATGCATTTAAATCGGATATCCGATCACACAAGCCATTTTAGGAGGTGGTCTGAGAGGCGTTCAGTGGTACATGTGCAAAGCATCATTAAATTAAAGATGTTTTGTGAGATAATGATTTTCTAACAGCCACAGCCCAAAAAACATTTTTTTATATTTAGCCGGTACCAGAACTTTGCTCCATGTTGTGCAATGCTCAAGTTACTTGTGCTGAATATACTCTTGAGTCTTGTGGCTACCAGTGAAGCATAGTTGCTGCTTTCTTTCATAGAATTCGAAGTAGCTACCAAAATCAAGAGAACAGTTACACAATAAGGAGTAGCAGTAGGTGTCCAGGTCTGTAATGTCAGAAAAAATCTCTCTCTCTCTCTCTCTCTCTCTCTCTCTCTCTCTCTCTCTCTCTCTCTCTCTCTCTCTCTCTCTCTCTCTCTCTGACAAGAGAGAAAGAAGTCAGTAGTTAGTCTCTCTCTCTTGTCAGTAGACCCTTCTTGCAATAGCAGAATGAGCCAGGATGGATAGAGCGAGTGGAAATTGTCCACTAGTTATCGTGTTATTCTTTCTGATGGATAAAAAATGATATTGCTTTAAAAATGTTAAAATAAAACACAAATAAGAAATAGGGCTGTTAAAATAAAATGTGACTATTGTATATTTTACTGATAAAATCATTTAAATGCACATTTGAATGCTTAGGTTGCAAATCTGAATGTTTAATGTCTCTGTTGTACACATTTAACATTTTTGTTAGATGTTACCAAATAGTTTGCTTCAGACAGGAGATTTTTCTGACAAGCCAGGGCATCATATGCAAATATCATAGTGCAGTAAGCAGTATTGCAACTTTTATTACACAGAATAGTTCAGCTGTGTGGCTAAGCTGCTAAACAGCTGCTGCAGTCATCCATGACTGTTGATCGCACTGTAGCCACTCATTTAGGCTTTCAGTGACAATATGATTTCACTGGCATTGGTGTTTTATAAATAAGTAATTCTCAGATATACATCACCTCCAGTTTGAGAATCACTGGTATAAACAATTTTGGACACTTCATTACTATATGAAGCCTTCATTACTACACTTCATTACTATATGGTATCCTCCCTTTTTTACAGCCTATTTCATTTGTTTGCTACAGTAGCTTCAGTAATAAACTAAAAAAGCAACCTTTAGGCACCATGTCTTAACTTCACTGACAACATTTACTTTTTTTACCTGTAAAATTGTGTGCATTTGATGTTTCAAACTATGCATTTTTAAAACATAGGTCATTGGTTGCTCTTAGATTGTTTTTATTGTATATTGAAGTTTCTGTGCATTGTAGTTTGAATTTTTCGGCTGTTTTAACACTGACTTGCCATTTGGTTTTGCTGTGAAACTGGCCTGAACATTTCACTGCATAGCTTAGGAAACGGCTTATACATATTTCAGATGCCAGAAAAGGTAATGAAAAAAAAAGTAATGGAAGAATAGTTCACTGCAAGTATTACAGTATTTGGCGAAAGGGTGGGGGTGGGTTTCTGGAGCCAAAAACATACTGAAACATATTAAAGTCATTACACGCGTAACGCTATGCTGATCTTTCCGTAAGGGGATTTGTATGATGGTGAAAATCTGTGATTCTTTCTGGAAATGCCTCTGTGCCTCTCGTAAGTGATCTGTGATGTTTTTACACAGTGAGGCCTTTAGAATCTGAATTTGATTTTCCACAAATGCACTACAGAAACATCATCACAAGAGAAAGTAACATCATTTTGCAAAGGCTCCTTGAACAGTTAAGGACATCTGAGCAGTGTAAGTGTTTCAGGAAAATAGTCACTTACCCTTAACCTACTTTCTCATCATTAATGAAGCTTGGTCTTGTAATATGAGTAAATGAATACTTCTGCACAAAAAAACTCTTACCCCACATGTATTCAATCCAGAAAACGATGGACAAAAGTACAGACAAAGTTCAGATTCCAAGATGACTGGCAACAGCCTGTCATATGGTGTCAGAAAACATGTTTGAGATTGTCAGACACTTTGTCATTTCAGATAGCTTGTATCTGGATTATATAGCTGGAGTATTTAACTCATGTATTTACTCTTGGTTCTCAAATTTGACTTCCTCTTGTCAGATTTTGACATATAATGTGCAGTTTATACATAGTTGGCTCCTATTGTATTCAAAAGAACGTCTTGATTTTACATCACACTTTCTGTTTTCTCACACTAATAAGAAGATGGGTGTTAAGAATTAAAGACCCCTTTACTAGTCAGTGCCACAATGAAGCCTGTGTGGTAAAATGGAATGTACTGTATTGGGGAAGTCAAAAATGTTAAGGCAAAATAAAGGTTTACAAAAGTGACATCTTTTTTAAACTGACTGGCTAAACATAGAGAAGAAATTCAAGCCAAGGAATGATGGAGCAGCTGTTAAGTGGTGGCAGTCCAGTAGGTGGTCTCTTCCTTGTAAGCAGAACAGCATGGCAAGGCTTCATCATTAGTGGGAGGAGTTTTGGTTGTTGCGTGGAACCAAAGATACAGTGGTACAACGTGGCTAAAATGTGTCTCAGACCATTTTTTTGGAAAATCCAAAAAACTGTATCGTCTATAAGTTTAAATATCCATAAAGCCAGGCTAACTCTCAGGAGTGTAATGAATTTAGTCAGTGTTGCGGTCTACACCATTGCTTATTAAATTAAACATAATGTCGAAATTGCTGGAGATCTTAGCGGCCTTTTAGTGATGCTTTATTCTGCACATGTGACCTAAATTCACAATGAGCAGTGAATCTGGTTTGGGACAGTTTTATTTCCATTTTTTTTCCTTCCACACCATCGTCACCATCATCATCATCATTCCTCCATAATGGTGTATTCCCACATGAGAAAGCTGTGTAATGAAAGTGTCAGAGTTATTTTAGTGGGCAGAGCACCATGACTCAGCAGAACAGTGCTGTAAATGAAACATTCTGGCAGTGGAGAGAACACAGACAGAGGAAAATACCTTTGGGAAGAGATCTAATCACTGCGTGTTGGGTCATTTATTAATAAGAATTCAATTTGTTTTTTGAAAAGACTTTGAGATCTGTCGTTCCTTTAGTAAATCAGACACATCCTACCATATTTCTGACACATTTTAATAACTGATGTTACTTCTTTAGCTATGTTTTTTTTTTTAGCAACTCCTCATTCTCCTCATTAGGCGACATTTGAAATGTGGACCCACCCTCTAACACACATTTGTTTTCTAAGAGCCAAACACACAGACCTTTTGCTTGAAGGAAAATTGGATGAGAGAACCTGCTGGAGAAGGCATAGATCATGGAATTTCCTTTTTTTTTCTCTCCCTCCTGTTAGTGTGAAAGCAGCAAACGTATATAAAGATTTATTAGACTGATTTTTGGGCACGCTCGCTCAGAAATCCCCGGCAGCAGACGCTGAGCCATACAGTCCTGACTGCTGCCAAGACGCCGTGTTTGGAGTTGAAGGGAGGCTTTTGTGAGCAATCAACACAGCTAGCGGAAGATGAAACGGCTAGTGCCATTAGCTAATTAAAAAACCACGGCCCGGTATATGAGGTGACTTTTTCCCCCCAAACGCAAGCTGAAACCCGATCTGTCTGGGCCCTGGCTTGGCGGGGACGGAGAGTGACGTTGATATTAATGTGTTTGTACCAGAACTTGCCGCTGACATCCCTGGCCTGTCTACTCTACTTAGTGGCCGCCATATTGTCGTGGGATGCTAAGCAGGTAGCAGTGAGCTACCTGCGCTGGGGCAGCGGGTTTCAAACATGGCTCTGTTTGTACGTTGCCAAAGCTCACTTAAGCATTAGCACTGAGCCACAGACACTTCTACTTTATTTGGGATACATATTAAAGGCTTCTCCTCAGGATTTTGTAAAGCCGTTTTGTGTTCACTCTGAATTTTATTAATTTAATCAAAATATAGGCCTTTAAAATACTAAAATAGACTTGTCGTATGTCTGCTGTGCTGTCCGTTATTTAAGAAAAAAGATACAAATTCTTCACATTTAACCAAACTATTTTTTTTTTTATTATTTCTTGGTTTGTTGGGATGATCAGAAGGCATACGACTCCAAAAATGTAAATTCATGATTGTAGCTTTAATACATTAGTTTAGATTAAAGCAGTAAGCCACAAGAGACCATTCTATAGAGTGATTTTATCATTGGTGTTACTTGGTAGCTCCCCTTACCTGTGGTAAAATCACCCAACATAAAATAATACGTTATTGTTAGTAATGCCTAAAAGTTTCGTTAAAGCAATTGTTACCACTTTTACTGACTACTGAAGAAAGACAAAAGCCTTCATTTAATCATTGTACATTGCCTTTAACTGTCTCATATGTAATGAACATGTAATATAGCTGTGTTTAAAGCAAAAAACTATAGCTTTGAAAAGCAGGGAGGAACTGGTTTAGAATGTTGGTGCTTATGATGCTCATTTTTGAATATGAAGTCAGGTTGACACTTAAATAACAAAATATAAAATTTATAATTACAAAGATAGAATTTATCCTACTTAGTGACAGCAGCCACTAGTTTCTCCACCATGTTCATGTTGTGAGAGGTCTTGTGTTTGAAACAGTGATCAAAATCCCACCAAAAACATCTGGGAACAGTGCAGTCTCATTTCTGCTGTGGTACAATTTCTTCTGGAGCAACAGATAGCCTTTAATGATAATGTGTAATAAAAAAAATCACTACAGATTGCAACCAGAATGTACATTATACCTGTCCACTGAGCTGAACCAAATAAAGAAGAAAACCCGCTGTTTCTTTTTATTAAATGTTTCATCCACTGAATTATTTCTATGATAAAAGGATAACAAAATGTAATCAATTTTTTTTTAGTTTTGGCATATCTACCTGGTTCCTTGATTGTGTCTAGGTCACGCTAATCGCCAGGCAACAGAGTCCATATGTGATCCATATATTAGTGGGATGAAACTGCTGGCAGATGACGACGCAGGGTTTGTCAGGAGACTGATGTTTTGGCCTCAGTGCGAAAGTCCTGGGAATGGCTCATGCTTGTTTTTCTTGTCGACTACACCAGGCCAAGTTCTTGTCAAGTCATAAAAGGCTTCCAGTCAATCTGTACAGTAATGCATTCCAGCCTTGTTTTCTTACTCTCTCTCCATCTCTCTCTCTCGCTCTCTCTCTCATTCTCCTCTCTATTTTCTCTCATTCTGCTACTTGTCCATGAACTTTAATAGCTGTCTAATCATCGTCAAATCTCGGCTTATTCCGTAGGCTAATAATCGTTTTTTGTTTTTTTTTGCCCCTTGTGGTTTTTTGACCATTGGATTATGCGGATTAAAGCCTGTGCTGTAAAATCAAATCCACTTCATGGCTGTTGAGCAAATAACCAGACATCAACACGTTCTAAATCCATAGGTATTTTGTACTAATTGCATTTGCTCTGGAATGCAACATTTCGAATCGGTAATTTCCCCAACATCTAATCATGGTCCTGAAGCTGAAACATGAGAGTTGTAACAGAGGCCGACGCCAACATTGTTCTAGAGTTGTGTCATAACTGTCCCAAATCCAAAAGCTTAATCAGTTTAACTTTGTGAGTGGGCTGTATCGGTTTACTAATATGTTGAGAGGACTGAATGTGGCTAATGCTCAAGGTTTTTTTGAAGCTTTTCAGGGCTTGTAAAGGCTTAACCCCTTTAACTCTAGACTTATTATACAGTAACCATCATAAAGGCTGCTATAAAACCACCCAATAGCTGCTATTTGTACTCATGACTGTGAGAGTTACAAGAAATACACAAATGTTGTTCAGTCATTACCTTACATATCAGTACCATTTTATTAGTCTGTATCATTTTACAAGTGGGAAATTTGCTTTGTCACGGCAGAAAGTGGACAGTACAAAGTTGAGAGCAGCAAAAATTTAATAATTTCAATTGTAACAGGAAGCCTGCTGTCTCAAAACCCACTTAGAAATGAAGCCATTGGACAGTTGCTGGACTCCATGAATAAAAATTTGAAATATGTGTCTGTATAATGTGGACAGGAAACACTGTAATAGTACAGATGTTGTGATGAGACAGATATGAGAAAATGTCTGACTAATGATGTTCTTATTAGGGTTTACCCAACTTTTCAACACGTAAAAAGTTGGGCTTGTTCAGTTTAGTTTGATTTCATATTTGCTAAGAATTTCTGCCATCTACACCACAAAATCTAGTCTGGAAAACCAACCACTTATCTCAAATACTCAATTATACAAACTTACAGCTTTCTACCTTTTGCAATCTCTGCCTCAGATTGGCTTAGACTGACATGCGTTCCTTGGGAGAGAAGAGGCAGCAGAGACCGACACACATTACATGTGTGGAAATACTTCACTTTAGACCACACAAACAGCACAGAGACCTGCACAACCTGCAAGTCAGTGTTAAAGTACAGTAACAGTACCAGCATTCTGCACGTCATGTGAAACGCCTCCGCTACCTAACATGGCTAACGCTAGCACTGCAGGGAATCTCGTCCAGAGGGAGCTGAGTGGTTGCCTACCTTAATCTGTTCCCATTTTCTCTTGTATACATACATTTACCAGAAAATTCAAGGTATTAGTCTTTTTGTTTTGTTTTGTTTTGTTGACTGTTAATGTTACATTAAAAAAAAAGTTGCTCGTTGTTGGACACCCGTGTTCCTGCATGTGTGATGACTTCATCAAACGACTAGTCTACTCGACTTCAACTTTGTTGACAGATTAGTCAAAAAAATCGTTAATGCTGTAGTGTGTACTGTGAATAACATGTATGTTTTATAGCTGCAAGGGTTAAGGATTGAAGTGGATCCTGAAGGTTTAAGGGTTAAAGCCAGCCAACACACTGGGTACTGCTGATCTACACACACACAGATGCCTACACACAGTAATGACCCTAATTTAGCCTTATCATACGAAACACGGACAATGGAACACGATTCCCTCTGGTCATCTAATAATGGACTTTCCTGCCGCAATGTCAAGGGCAATTTAGAACATGATCCACATTAAGTCAATATTTGCCCAGCTAACAATGGTTACCCTGCTCATTAGAGTAACTCTTCCACTGGATGCTTGCGTGTGCCGCCTTTGCTTAATGTTTACTCTAGTTACTTAATTATTCCGTGTTCTATTTAACTTTAACTTTATATTTCTATTCCTGGTAACTGGGAGTGTGAGTATATCCAAGCCAATTTATAGAGGTGTTTTTAATCTCAGCATGCTTTTGCCATTGTCAGTGTTTACATGGACCGTCTGTCCGAGTCACTTCTCTAGTAAATAATCACCAGCACCATTTGCATCACTCCCAGCCTTTCTGCAAACATTCGACATCCGCCAAAGTGAGCAAACACCTTCCAGAGTGTGCAGCCATGATTGAATCTGCCTATGTTCAAGCTGGATGGACGGAGCCGTTTGCATTCTGAGTACCAAACGCGCCATGCTAATAAACACAAATAACAAAAGATTTCTTTATGTTCATGTCCCTGTAGCTCAGGGCAGTGCGGCTGAGCCATAGCAGAAGAGTAGAGTATGTCTGAGTTTGTGTGTGTGTGTGTGTGTGTGTGTGTGTGTGTGTGTGTGTGTGTGTGTTTAATAGCGAGTGTAGGAGTGTTGCAACAGCCTGGGCCATAGAAGAAATGCTGTCTGAATTTTACTGGCTGTGGCACCGTCCTGTCTGGTTTGTCAGCTAGACTCTAATGCACACTGTTTGTGCAACGTGTTTTTTTAAAAGGTTTTAAATCAGTTTTAATCAGCACACTGTCTGTTTTAGACAGCTGCCCTTAGGACAGTGTGTGTGCTTGTATGTATTGTCCCATCGGTCGTTTCAAAAATGAAAATAAAAATGTTTGCCTTTTGTATTGCAGCCATCCAATTACCAGATTTAATTCTGAACGCTGTCCCATGAAACCGAAAACCGAAGATGAAGTCTGATACAATTGGTTAAAAGATGTGGCTGGATATAGTATCAAATATTAATGAAATGCCCTTTTACTATGATTATTATATATATTATTTTGAGAAGGATGGTGGCCTTAACAAAAAGGAGAGTGAGTGGCCTGTTGTAGGTTAAAATACTTTAATCACTATATACATAAATGAACTACTGTAGAATATAAACACATTTTGCAGAGTAGACAAAAGAAAAAATGTGCATATCAGTGATTTTTGTCTCTGTACATGGTAGTGTATGGTTGATAGCAGGTCCAAAACTGCTGTAATAATTTAATATATTATAACAGTTAAATGTTTAATGCATGTTTGTTTGTTTTCAGTTTTGTTCAGTTGTGTGTGGGTAACAATAAGAGTACAGTGTGTTAGGCATGTGCTGGGTGTATGCAGTGTGTGGTGTGTGTTTGTGTAGCTTTGGCAGTAGAGAATTCCAGCTGGTGTCCAGAGGAGTAATTGCAGCTCCACAGAGCTGTCAGAAACTCTTTCTTCTGCGCCAGATCCACACATCTGTTTACACTGTCAAATCTGTACGTTCATCCCAAAATTTGGTGTGGAAGTGCTGCTCCAAGGAAGCCGTCACCATGGTAACGCTCTGACTGGCAGTGGAATTTGTGGTTAGAAACGTCCCTCTACATTTCATCATCCCTCTGGAGCCGGCGTTCCCAGAACAGAATTCCTAATCGCATGCCTTCTGACATTCCTGACCTTGTTTTCATTAAAAAAAAAAAAGATAATTGATTGTATTAATTAAAACAGGTCAACAATATTTTTTTGCAATCATCACGAACCAGCAGACACTTTTCTAAACCAGATTTCATGCTGATTTCAGATCAGTTTTTTTTTCAGTCACATCAACTTTTTGAGTTAATTATTAGATTTGCAATAGGCTTGCATGCGGTTTTTATTAAACCACAGACACCAATCAAGTAACTGTTTCTATATTTTCAGTGCACAGTATTGTAGGTCCACTATAGAATTTTATGACTTCAGATTGTAGTACAGTTATTCAGCACATCTCCACTTCATTCATCATTGGTTTCTCATTTTCTGCACAGCAGGCACATTGACAAAGTAGTGATATGGTAGCATGTTTCATGCTTTTATAAGGGTGTGAGGCACAACAGTGTTGCTTGAATTTAACCAGCAGTGTTGTTGGTTAAGTGTAGTCCATGAATCACAAAAGATCTAGCCACAAGTGACCACAAGTGTTGTCAGAAACTGACCATTGATGAAGGGCTAGAGGGCGCTTTCTACAAACTACTCTAACAGAAGAGCTGTTGTCCCCCAATAAGGTTGAGTTACAAGGGAGGGGTTCCTAATAAAGTGGCCGGGCAGGGTGTAGCGCTTCCAGAGGTGGTGCCAGTACAATATTGTGTGTGTGTTTGGCATGCTTGGAAAAATTCTTGGTTCTATGGTGGATAATGACAGGGAACACACACATGCACATTTTGATTACCAGTGGTTCAACGCCACAGCCAAGAAAAACTACATGTCTTCAGAAGCTCTCAACTCCAGTTTTCTAATCCTACTAAAATTAGACTGTGTATTAAAGCTCATTATTTCCAAACAAACTAGACCATCATTACATTGCTGCCCACTCTGTTCCTATTACAGCTGTGTCCTCTGATCTACACTAATAAAACCCATGCTGTGAATGGTTTATGGCCACATATTTGTTCTGTTCACATGGTTAATACGCAAAACTGTCAGTGACATAGGTGAGTCAGTTTCATAGCGACTCCAAGAATGGGATTAGGTCATGCGTAATTTAACACATAGATGGAAAGGGGATATTAGCATTGGAGAAAAGTGCATTGGCGGTTGCAGTGCATTGGCGGTTGCAGTGAGCGAATCATGCTACGCAATTGAGTGCCATCCTGGTACTCACATTTCCACCAAGTAAACAAGTGCCTGATGAGGAATTCTGAGTGAAATATTCCATAAATATAAAAATGTTTACTGTGGAATATCATTGGAAAGTGGGGCCTTCGCTTCAGGTTCCCGTTATTCCAGCAACGGAGGCATTTGAATGACATATGAAGACATTCATAAAAGGTGTAAATATTGTGAAAATAGCGAGAGTGGATTTCTCTTTTGTTCACTCTATTGACTTTGATTTGCTTCATACACAAAAGTAAAACATGAACATCTGGTCACCAAAGTGAGAAGAAAGTTCATAAGTTTTAATCCGTTTTTAAGGTAAAGCACAAAAGTGACTTTTTTCATGATACAAATGTTAGTCTGCTATGCATTTTAACCTAACTGTGCAGAATTTTTCTTAAAACTATTTTCTTACAAAACTGAATGCGCTGCTAAATTATTTTTCTTTTTAACGTGTAATGTGTAATGACTGGCAGAGAGAGGACTCAAGTGTACATTTAAGTTTAATAGAAAAGTCGGTGTGGAATTGCAAATACAAAGAATGATTATGAACATGCAGACTGTGCTAGCTAGAGTCATCCAAAGTCATAATCCAGAGTACATTCCAAGCTTGGTGTAAACAGAAGCATGATGTCAAGACAGAGAGCAGAATCCAAGTAGAACAAAAAAACACGTAAAAAAAACAGTAACATGAGTATCAAAGGCCAGGGGAGAGGCATAGGTCAAAGTAACAGAACAAGTCAGTAATAACAGCTTCAAACCAGCAAGAAAGTTGTTTTCTTGGTGCACAATCAGAAGCAGTGCTTTAGAATGGTAGAATCAAAACTCAGTCCTTCAATAGTCCTAAAACGGGAAAGCCTGTGACTAATCTGGATGACTCTAACTACCCATACACCATATATACTTTTCTAAGTATCACACATTGAAAGGCGTGGCACAAGCTGACAAGTATTTCAGACTTTAGCACTTCATTCAGTCTCAATTTAAATTAATAATGGCATTTGTTGTGCTGAGACCTATTTTACCTTTGCTGTTTTTAAATTAAAATTGGTTACTTTGTCCAGGTTACTTTGTTCTATATACATAAATGAGCCTATTTCTTAGGTTATATGTAAACCCATTGTCCATTTTATCAGCTCCTCTTACCACATATAGTTTTGTAGAGTTTTCAAACACTCTCCACTTATATATAGTCCACTATATTAGACATGTTTAACCTGTTGGTTCCCCTCACAGATGATAAACTTTTTCTGACAACTGATAAATGATAATGTTGCATCAGTTTCTGGCCACAGGACACAATTAGCTGGATATTTTTGGTCGATGTACTATTGAGCTGTGACAGTCTTTGCAAAACAAACACACACACACACACACACACACACACACACACACACACACACACACACACACACACACACACACA
>JBBPDC010000017.1:16766207-16776738 GCA_037974485.1 Hemigrammopetersius urotaenia
ACGCGCGATAAAATAATTGTTGGCGTTAAGTAAACAATGTGTTAACGCGATAATAACACGTTCACTTTCCCAGCCCTAATATATACATATATATATATATATATCACTGACTCTCACTCTTTTAAATGTGCATGCAGACTTATTTCTGGGGCTGGAGAGGAAAGAATAAGACTGTAGGGCCTTTAGTGAAGTGATGACATCAGTAAAGATGAATGTTTTCTTCATGCATGTGTTTCTGAATTCACTGAAATGTCTGTCCTCTTCTTCTCTTGCTTTTCCACTGTAAATTCCCAGCTGAAAGGTATGTTACTTTCTTTTTTTCCTTCCAAACTTATTTTCCAAGATTCTTTTAACTCTCAAAATACACAGAACGGACATGCACTTAACCTCTTGAACCCTAAGTGTATGTCAGTTATATAACTCAATGCAGATTATTTTGTATCTTCCATAAATTATTTAAGAACTAAGTTATATTATTATGAGGGTGATTTTAAGTGTGGATGCGCGGACAGACATGTTAAAGAGGTTCATTCTGGGGTTCTTATTTTACATTTTGTGTTTGTTATAGAAACCGTACGCATGTCAGATCCCAGGCTGCACCAAACGCTACACAGACCCCAGCTCTCTTCGCAAACACGTCAAGATCCACTCCGCAAAAGAGCAGCAGGTGCGTAGAAAGGTAAGCTCTCCAGTGGCAATGTGATGCAGAGGGACACAGCACACTGAAGTGATAGCTTGGTGAAAACATTTATTATCTACTTGATATCTACATTAGCCTCCAGTGCAAAACTAACGAATGAAACAACAGGCACTAATCATGTTGTGGCTGTTCGACTGCATTTGGTGTGAGAAGGAAATTACTTACAACTGATCCTGTTTTAACTATGCATTGCTGCAGTGTAACCAAAAGCAGGTAGATTCACTAGTTTCTGCTGCTGTATTACAAGAAATACTCGTTTCCAGTAGATATCCTTCATGGTCAATTGCATCCTTTTCACAGCTTAGCACAGTTGGTTTTTATTTAGGTTTGTCTTTGAAAATCATTTCCCCCCAACAATACATCAGTCCTGACCACATTTCGGCGTTATGCACAGAAGAGAGTGCATTCCTCATTAAAGCACGTAAATATGAACAGAATGGCTTCATTGTTGCACACGGCTAAGTGGAGGCTGGATGACGATGCGTTCCTTTCGCTAAGCAGTGCAAAACGGAAACACATGCGAGCACAAGCCGATGTTAATAAGCTGCTGAACACAAAACCCCGCCAGCCAGATGTGGTGGACGAATGTCAAACAAAGCCTCTTCCCCCGTCTATTGCATGGTGTCGTGCTGAGGAAAGATGAAACACACTAATCTGCCTGATGAATGGCTGGAAAGGATATAACTGCAGGCGTGCAGAAGGTGTGTCTCTCTCTGATGTCCCAGGTCCCAGCGTTAGTTTGTATTATGGCACAGCCAACAAACAAACGTGTTCCATTGTTCACTTTCATTCTCTTAATTCCTGATATTCAAACAGTAATCAGTATTTTTATTTTGAAATCACGACATCTGCTCAAATTTATTTCAGAATTGCATAAATGAAAATAACTTCTTCAAGTTCGTGTCATGCCTCGTTTAAAAAATCTTCTGTTCAGCTGAATTGTGCCCAGATGTACAGTCAGCATGAATTAATTTTATAGAAGGATCGTTTTTGTTAAAGGTCTCATACTTTTAACAAAAAGTGTGAGCTTTCAAACGCAATCAGCACCGAGGAAAAAAATCACATGGCACTCTAGACTCTAAACAAATGTCATCTGTCACTCAAAGGTCTGTTCTGGGCCTCTGTCGGTTGGCATTATTGAGGTAAACACTAAAGAGCGCTGCCAAACAAATTGGCCGGACCACTGATGATGGAGGTTTCCCAACTTGTAAGCAATGTATCACGATTACATGGGATTTCTAGAAGTACGCTATCCATCATAAGTTCAAGGACCATTGATTTTTACTGTCACTTTTTCTCTGCAGTGGTTTTGTTGCTATAGGCAGCTCTGTTCTTATAATGTAAATATCTTTAGCTTCAATAGCTTCAACACTCATTGTAGCTTCATATTCATCTAAGTGCCTTCCTTTATATGAAGAGTATATTTGGCCATAGGCCCAACCAATACTAATTACTGATTTTAAGAGGCTAAATGTTTCAACCAGTAATATGATTGGAACCAATAATATTAACCACAGGGGGTCCTCGAATTACGACACGGATCAGCTTCTTCAACAGTGATGTAAACTCGAAACACACCCTAGCCTTACCCATCCTAACACAGTTTTAAAATCAAAATCTACAACCTAAAAACACAACTAAGCTATGGAAAAAGGAATAGGTAAAGGAAATATTTGAACACATACTTTTATGTGTTCAAATATTGATATGAGCCAATTACCTCATTCGTACACCGTGTTACCATTACCCCTTTT
This sequence comes from Hemigrammopetersius urotaenia, assembly GCA_037974485.1. NCBI lineage: Eukaryota > Metazoa > Chordata > Actinopteri > Characiformes > Alestidae > Hemigrammopetersius > Hemigrammopetersius urotaenia. Next base: position 16,768,662 of record JBBPDC010000017.1, read on the forward strand.
CCACTGCACTGGTTCCCATGCCAGTTCCCAATTTTGGAACCAGTGCCGTGCTTTTCCACAGAAAAAAAATTGGTGCCGGTGCCCTAAAACAAGCACCGCACAGGCGCCTAAACTCGAAAGAACTGGGCAGTGGGCGGAGTCTTGCACGTAATCGTTGTCTATGCCGATTTCATTCAGTGGTAATAACCCGCTGAATAGGCTTCATTTGGACACTGAAATAAATCCTCAAAGTTTGGAGAATAACCAGCAAGCAGGAACTGAGTTTGGCCATGTTTGTTTCTGTTTAGTGGACGTGACCTGTCACATATTCTCATGCGGCTCTCGCTGAGCTCCTGTCTAGTGTAAATGCGGGCCGGTTCTCGGCTGGTTCCCAGTTGAGCACCAGCTGAGCACCAGAACCGGCTCCTGGCACCAGCACCAGTGTAGTGGAAAAGGGGTATTTGTATTCTGTGTATTCTTCTGCCGCATGCAACCAAACTAGTTATGGGAGTTAGCGTTGTAAACTCGAAACGTTGTCCCGAGGACCGCCTATATATTTATATTTTATATTCATAGTGTATCATAGAATATAATATATTTTGTCAGTGCTGACTGTCAGATCTCAATTCTCACCCTTAAGAAAGAAACGTACAGTCTTAAATAATAAATGTTGCATGTTAACAATAATGTGATATTTGTATTATTATTCCATTCCATTTGATGGGCCGAGTACCATCCACTAACCTGTAAAGATCCAGCTGCGAAACCTAAGCTGAATCTTTCTTAAACCATTATTGTTGCATGAAAGGCATTAGAGGGTACTTGTGTAGTATTAACCGTTTGGGGGGCTGCTGTGTGTGGGGTTTATTTTCCTTTCCCTTCTCTCTGCATGTTTCCAATCCAAGGTTCCTGACTATGGTGGAGAATCATTCCTATCCAAAGTCGTCATTTCCTACACCGAGCTGTGGGGAAGTGTCGCCTTAGAAGTTGACATGTTTCTTTATTGAAGACGTTTGTTTGGTCGCTATCCAGTTTGCACGAATGCATCTCCATTAGTCCTGTACTTTCTCATTTCTCTACCGCTGTGTCATCCCTGGCCTAAAACGAAGGCCTTGTTATGATCATATCATTTCATATCATTACTACCATATCAGTGTTACTTATGTGCTAAGAATGGTCCACAAAATACACTATATGAGCAAAAGTATTGGGACATGCCTGTTTTTCAGGGTTTGGACTAGGCCCATTACTTCCAGTGAAGTGATCTTAATGCTTCAGCAGACCAAGACATTTTGGACATTGCCACACTTCCAACTTTGTGGACACTGTTTGGGGAAGAACCTTTTCTATTCCAGCATGACTGTGCCCCAGTACATAAAGCAAGGTCCATAAAGACATGGCTGGATGAGTTTGGTGTGGAAGAACTTGACTGACCCGCACAGAGCCCCGACCTCAACCCCATCCAACACATTTGGGATGAACTGGAACAGAGATTGCGAGTCAGGTCTTCTCGTCCAACATTAGTGCCTAAACTCATAAATGAATGGGCACAAGTTCCCACAGAAACTCCAAACTCTTGTGGAAAGATTTTCAAGAAGAGTGGAAGCTGTTATAGCACCAAAGGGGGACCAACTCCACGTAAAGTCTTCTTGTTGGAAAGGTTCTTCCCCAAACCGTGTCCACAAAGTTGGAAGCATGGTGTTGTCCAAAATGTCTTGGTATGCTGAAGCATTAAGATTGCCCTTCACTGGACGTAAGGGGCCTAGCCCAAACCTTGCCAAACAGGTGTGTCTGAATACTTTTGTCCATTCACACACACACATTTATTTCACATTTATTTCATTTTGTAAAGCTGCTTTGTGACAATGACCATTGTTAAAAGCGCTATATAAATAAAATTGAATTGAATTGAATTGAATATCTGGTCACTGGTACTCCAGTAGTGACCCTATTCCCCTGGTGGATAAGGAATGAAAGGACTGATAAATTGTGCAGTAACAGATTTACATAAGATTGAGGGGTGTATTAGCAAAACGGTTCGTACTATGTATAACAGCTGAATTTGTTTAATCCTAAGTCATCCTAAATCATTTGTATATCTGACAAACAGCTGAGGACTTGTCACCATATGGAACCAGATGCTCTGAGTGAATGTTTGTCCGTTCAGCACCTGCATGGCCCTGCCCACTCTCAGCATAACCTTAATGGAAAGGATGGACGTTCATCTGCACTGGGCCAGGACATCTTTACAGGTACGCAGCTTGCATTTTACTCACCTCAAAATGTGTTGAGATGTTAAGTAATCTCAAGTAGACTTGCCTATGTGGTTCTGACACTGTATGACATTTTGTTATTTATTAAAAAAATGATTTAAACAACAGAATTCAAGCTGCAAGGCACTGTTACTGTTCTTAACTAGCAGAATGTATTTTTTAATGCAGTTAAGATGATGGTAATTAGTGGGATTTATTGCTGCTTTTGACTAGACCTCATAACCTGTCATTTCTGAGCTCCAGCTATTAAAAATAAAACACCCCCTCAGCTGTGATTCCTACTTGAACTGTCAGGATGGTATTCTCAGCTCCGAGTTAAGTGTCATGCGTTAAATAAATGTAGCAGCTTAAACAGTAAACAGTGATTAAGAACCACTTCTTTGCCGTTAAATATGATTTGCTTCACATCAAACAACACACACAAACAGAAGTTAGTCAAGAACATCCAGCATCAGAGGTGTGGATTCGAGTCACAAGACTCAAGTCAGAATGGAGTCATGAATTGGAGACTAGAGTCATGAATTGACTCGAGATTTAGAATAGACCATCAGCTTGACTTTAACGCCAGGGACTCTGACTTTTAAGAATCGGAAAGATTTGAAACACACATAAAGAAATGTGGAGTAACATTTTCCATGTAAATATAAATTTGTTGCCTGGCATTAATGATGGGATTCATTTTACTGTATCTGATTGCTCTAGTAATTCTTGCTCTAGTGCACCTGAACCTGTGCTGTATTAGATTCTACAGTTCAAATAAGTGCAAAAATCAGTTCTTCATATTAGTGTTGTTAGTGTAGTGTTGTTGTGTTGAATGATTTGAAAACACATTGTATATAGTGTATAAATGTAGATGTATTTCAATGTGCAAAAAGTAGTAGAATTGACACCTGGTTTGCATTGCCTGCCAGCATGAGCAGCACTTTAAAATGCACAGCCTGCGAAGCTGCAAGCTAGTGACTGTTTTTATCATTCTGTTGCTGTGTGGTTGAAGGTTAGTGAGGAACAGGGGGCTCAAAACATTCTCCCACTAATAATTCAGCCTGTTACAATATCATCTGCAGTTGTCAAATTTTAGTGCAGCTGAAATGTTAAGTTCAAAATAGTTTATTTAATTTGTAGTTGCCCTACTGTTAATCTTTGTTTATACCCATTGTGTCTGTAATAGTTGTACTGTACATGTACCATGGGAGGGTAAAACAAATGTTAAGGCTATATTACTGTTACCTTAATTTGCTTAAGAATGCACACAAAGTTTAGGTGTCAAAATTCTACTGGAGACTCGCATGTAATGATTTGGGACTCAACCTGCCTCAATTTAAGGCTTGCCTCCACTGACCTGGCTCTAGACTTCGTTAATCAGTGACTTGTGCTGACCAGAGAATATGCTGTTTGAGAAGATAAATAAATTTCATGAATGTTGTAGTTATCACTCATGTCACTACTGCTAGCATGCTGCTAACTTGCTTTCTTGGAATCATCCATGTTTTTTTTGTAACTCAAATGTTCCAAGACCAGAATGAAGAATGTGACTCCCATTTCCCACCTATACCTGAACACAGCATAAGCTTTCATTACTTGTAGTGCCAATGCAAACTGTAAAGTCAAACATGTTAAACACGGCTAATCATCTAAGCTTGGGGTGCGAGAAAACATGAGTAAATTAAATTTTTTGCAAACTGCGTTTGCAAACTACATCAGTTGCAAACAATTGAAAAATGTTTACTGGTTGGTGCCCTTCAGGTGTGTTAAAGTAGAGACTGAAGGACAGTACAATACTACTCACAAACATGCTGTCCCACTCATGCAGTGTTTCCACCTTGTTATGTTTGTTTTGGAGTTAAATGAGGAACATATTTCAGTGTGGGGACTTCCATCGGCGCTTCGCTCAAATGCTTCCTTCGCAAAATTCCATTGACCTTCTGACTCTCTGGTCCTGACTCCCTTCAAAGCCAGTTACGTTTAATTCAACAACTGTGAAAACAATGAATGTAAAATATGTTTAGAATTGTCTTTGTGTTACATGTCTCTTTTAAAATTTGGCAGTCTCACTTTATACTCCCCCAGCCTGGATATTTTTTGACTGTCTTATGTGGAAAACCTCCAGAAACACTGCTGTGACTGATTTTCTCACCAGTATTAAACAATATCATGCCAATATAAGGTCAGCTCTGCTGATAATGGCACACTTAGAAGGAAGGTAGAGCTCATAAAGTAAAGTGGCACCTTGTAGTCACACATGTATGAAACTCTTTCTCTGCATTTCATCCACTCACCATGGGAAGCAGGGCGCTGCCACCAATGATGGGAGCCCAGGGAGCAGTGTGTGGGGATGCTATCTTGCTCCAGAGTACTTCAGTGATGTCACTAGCAGTCCTAGATTTGAACCCACAACCTTCTGATCACAGAGCTGACTCTCTAACCACTAGGCCACTAGCTGCCCCACAAGTCAGTGGAAGACTGAAAGAATAGGGATTCCTTGAAGTGAAATATGGCAAGGTCTCCTCTCTGCACTTTTCACTGAACCTTAGTTGTACATTGAACCTCAGAGCTTTTCACAAGCTCCAACTCCAGTAAGCTGTGATTTAACAGCTCGAATGGACATAGCAACGAAGAGTTTGTCTTATGAAGACCATATGCTATGGTGATATTACAAACATCTGCAGAGGGCAGCTGCATGTGGAGCATATGAATTTTCCCATGATGCCTCTTCTGCTCCGTGATGAGTTACACACAGGTAGTAAACACTAACCTTAAAGTACCCGAAACTATGACCCAAAAACATCAGCATCGCACAGCTTCAGGACAGAAGTCAGAGGTTAATTTCCACACTGACTTGTGTTTTCCTTTCGCTAAGAAATGGTAATAATTTAGGTACTTTTATTCCTACACCATGCTTTCTTGTTTACTGGGTCTTACTAAAGCCTGTTTAAAATTTAGTGCTGTGCCAGAATCACTACTATGTTGAATGGTACATTTTAATGGTGACTATTAAAAAAAAAAGAAAAATGGACCGTAAATACTTGCATATGTACTAGCTTGAAGTGAGAGAAGTACCTGGAGCTACATGTGCAGTAGTGCTATCTGTGCAATTTGCAGGACAATTGCAGCTTTCTAGAGCATTAAAGCTGAGCAGGCCACAGCTCATTCAGCCAAATCGCCTTCGTTCCTCCGTGTGCCAGCAAGGAGTATCTTTTTAAAAGTTTTGGCTCTGACTCCCCCTCTGTTTCCTTCGGTTCAAAGAGGACAGCTTGCTGCTTCTATGTGCAAATGGCTTTAGCCCGAAGCAGCTGTTGTGTTCTTTTGACTGTTTGTTCTCGTTTGGTTTGTTCTTGCTGTGGTCATAGCTAGCCAAGTCGCTGCGTGTAATGGCATTCAGGATGACTCTACCCACTACATGCTGCTTTGTTCCACAGCCAGCAACAAAGGAAGAGAACGAGAAAGAGAAAGAGAGAGGGAAAGAGAAAAATTCTGTTCACTTATTGCACATTGCAGTCTTCCACTGACTGTCCACTTTATGAGGTCCACCTATCTACCTACCATCTATAGGTCCACTGTATAGGTGTACAGGTACAGTGTGTAGCTCACGTTTGCCATCTGACAATGATCTCATTTATCATTAGTCAGTTTCTGACCACAGAACCGCTGTGAACCAGATATTAGGACATTTGGCAGTGTAAGCCAAAACAAATTCCTTCAAGAATTTCAGTGCAAAATTGCCAGACTTGCGTTAATTTCACCATCTCAGTGTGGAAAGTCTGTCAACACTGTTTCACGATATGTTGCACTGTGGCTTGGTTTTCTCTAGCAGCATTAGCATGAAGCAAACTCCTTGTCAATGTTTTATTCTGTGAATTACCCGATGGTCCCTTTAATGTTTAACTCGGCTGCCAGAGGAGTAATGGCATCTTCATGTGCACTACGGATTGGAATCAAAAAACAGTTGCAGTTGAAAACAGGTACGAAATTGAAGGTATCAGAGTTGAATACCTCCAAGGCTATCAAATCCTTTTATCGCCGTTGGCATGTTTTTCTTATGGCTGTGCATTGCCCAAGACCTCTGTACTCTGCATCCCGTTGGTTTTGGGCCATAGCAATGGTATGGTTTTGATATCTTCATTTGTAAGAAAAAAAACACATCACCCTTTAAACAAAGAACTCTTTATTTGGCCTACAGACAAATAAAACATTTCCTTCAGAAAAATGCCAACAGGGCTCACTATGCCTGGTTTCTGTCTTTACTGTATTAAATTAAAGGGAAAAAACATTAACACAATTGTATCATAGCTTTGTCAACCTATGTTGCTTTGCCTTCTGTATTTTAAAGAAACATGGTACATACTTATATAGGCAATATTAAATATAAGTAAAAAATATTAAATATAAGTAAAAAAAACTATAAAGTGCGTCCTAATCCAGGGCATAGTGAATCGTCACAGTAAATTAGCTTTCAGTCGCTCTGGATGTCCAACTATCAATGGAAAGAGCAAGGCAGGGTGTCAGTTTGTTTTCAGCTTGACTCCATGATGTTTTACAGAGTTTCAGAATGACTTTGCTGCTGAAATGCTGTGCAGGAGGGGATACTGTAATACCGTTCAGTTTTTTTCAAACAAGTCAGAAACCACCAAAAAGGGCAGCAATCTTTGGCTATGAGTCGTGAATATGAATATGAATACAAGGCTTTCATTATTCCCTTTTGAAGTATTTCTGACATTGTCACAAATAGTTTGTGGAAGGCAGAAGCGAGAGGTTCTTGTGTTTTAATGAGCAGACTCTCTTTTCTTCATCTATATGGAATACAGTTGGCAATGGCAACATAAATGAGACATCAGGTTGGAAGTAGCTGACAGAGACAAAGGAATACTTATACTATGTTTGTTTTTGGTCCTCTTACCTACATCATCATCTACATCATCACCAAAATGCTCCCTTACAGTAGAGCTGAAAAATGATGGCGCCTCTTCAGATGTGCTTTTTGCAGTCTCACAATCTATTACAGTTTTTGTGTTGAGCTGAGAGAATATTTCTTTTAAGCTTCCTGTCTCTTATTTACCTTTCTCTCGTATTTGCATAAAGAGTGCTAAAAGACTGTCCAGCAAAATTCTGAGCGCTGGTAGGCTCCAGAGATGTTCTGATGCATGTTTTATCTGCAGTACAAAATGAAAGCTTTGTAAATGACAAGAAAAATACAGCTGACATACTGTAAAACCCTGGGCCACTGGTGCAATTTGACCCGCAATGGACGTAATGAACAGTTCAATAGCGTACCATTTGCCATTGCATCCCTGTCTTGCAAAAACGACTCATGACAAATAACAGCAGGCCAGAATGTGGCTTCATTTCATGAAGAAATATGACGTATATATGAAATATAAAAGTGCTACTTGCAATGTCTGTAAAAATGAGCATTCCATGTAAGAGTGGCTACACCAGTGATATAATGAAACATCTTTCAACGCAGCATGGGCTAACATACCCGGGATGTTATGTATTAGACACACTACACACGAGTGCCACGGCTTCCCCATCAAGCAGAACATTTGTTAACGAGGGCAAATAATCTGTTACAATTACATTAGCACCACACAAATATTCTCTCATTCCATCCTGTTCAGACTGATACTACAGGTAGCTATGAGACTACAGCCAAATGCTCAATTCACCCCTCACTGTTTATCAGTTTTATATTTTTATTAGGGCTGTAAAACGATTAATTTAAATTAATTAGTTAATCGCAAATCTGGAAAGAAATTAATCGCGATTAATCGCAATTCTATGTCAACCCAATATATAATATATAATGAACACACTAAGTCATCAATTTT
>JBBPDC010000017.1:16780654-16791407 GCA_037974485.1 Hemigrammopetersius urotaenia
GTAGGAATTACAACAGTTTGCATATGTGCCTCCCACTTGTTAAGGGACCAAAAGTAATGGGTCAATTGGCTTCTCAGGTGTTCCATGGCCAGGTGTGTGTTATTCCTTCATTATTAACTGTTGTGTCCCAATATTTATGGACCTGACTGTATAATTTGGCTTCCCCATCCCAGAGCACCCCCACTTTTGGAAAGCTTGATACACCCCTGCATTGCACATACTGATCTCTTCATGCTTTGTTTCATTAAATTTTTTTCCACCTGATTTAGTGCACTTCTGTTCCAACTATTGTCTAAATCCTACTCAGTAAGCGATGGGTCAACCTGTAACCGACGCCGGAGCCTATCCCAGCTTTCAATAGGGCAAAAGGCAGAAAAACACAGGGCATACACACAGACAAGCACGCTCATGCCTTGGGGCAATTTAGCATCTCCATTTCACCTGATGGGCATGTCTTTGGCTTGTGGGAGGGAACTGGGGTCCCCATGGAGACGCAGAAAACATGCAAACTCCATACAGAAAGATCTGAAAAGACCAGGAATCGAATCATTATAGGACGACAGCACTGCACAAGGACAACACCACCACACTACAAAGCATATACTACGTTACTGATACTTATCACAGAGGAAATTGTATCAAAGAGCTTGTTAACAGTGAGTTAAACAACTGACTTATCACATGGATTTATCAGTCAACTCAGACTTTAGCAGGAACTTCCATGTCTAGAAAGAAGTTTGTCCCACTGTTCTGTATTTTATAACTTGTGGCCCATTGCCTCCCAGTCCTGTATACGGCAGACCTATAAGGTTGGTGGAGCTCGCAGGTCATCAGTCCTTAGAAATGCATTGTGGGTGTTTCTAATAAAGTGGCTGGTGAGAGGGTATCATTGTTATTCTTCAAACAAACCCACTCCATAAGATCATAAAATGTACAGGGAATTACAAACAGGGCAAGACAGGAACACATTATTTTTTCCAAAAAGCCGCTGATTGGACCTCTGTTGTCAAAACAGCTGCTTGTTACCATGAAGTGCTCTTTCATGAGGGGAAAGAAAGGGGGGGAGGGTTAATTTGGTCAATGTGGCATTTTTTGTGTGGACTCTCCAAGGTTGATTTGGCCTGTTTTGCGTATTAGCATTGTTTGTCTTTCAGGCCTGTTTGCCGGCTCCAGCGCCACGTCAAATGGAGCCCCAGCAGAGCTGCTCTCCAACAGCCCTCACCTGCCCCCTCGACATCCCCGCCTGGACAGGGACAGTGACGGGTGAGTGCCGCACATGCGCCGGCTTACACATGGGGTCCTAGACAAGGCAGGATTTCTTGGTTTAGCTGGATAAAACCAACCCTGTTAAACTGTAATGGTCTGTATTGGGGCCCACACTTCAGTTCTTTCGTTTCATAGCTACAAAATCTACAGATCAGTTTCATAGTAGTAACTGGATAATATTTAGTACTTACTGAGAAATAAGTCTTAAGAAGAGTAACTGAATAATTATAATATTAATCCAAAAGTGTGTACCTTAGTTATTTTCCTTTTGGACAGTTTAAAAGTTAGACTTATAACTTATAGTTACAGGGTTAACAGAGAAATCCTGAGCATTGTGAAATACCCCCCCCCCCACATCTAACTCCCACACACACACACACACACACACACACACACACACACTGGTGAGTTGGGATGATGTCAGGATCATGACTGTCATCGTTTGGGGAGATGATACAGTCATGCTTGTGGAGGGACTGTGGTCATGGCTGTCTCTGTGGGATATTAATCACTAATTTAGATGTTCTAGAGTCGTGTGATGCTTTGGGATATTCTGAGCTTCAGTTCCTCATTGCTCTGTGTAGCTGACCTTTTCTCTGAGAAGGAACCTAGCATGACATAGTTGCATTGTGTAACATTTAACGTTGTGTGTATGTCCCAGTGGGGGGATAACTTCAGTGTAACATGCTTCTCAGAATAATTTCTGTGACTTCAAGTCCTTTTTAAACAGATTTCATGCCAGCCTTACTAAGAAAGAGCTTTTATGTCGTTTTAAGCAGCAGACAGTAATATTTACTGCCCTCTAAGTCAGTACTGCACAGTTAACCTTTCCACTGTTCTAAAGCATCTCTCACTATGTGTGTTCAATTCAGAGAGCCCAGTTTGTTTGAAGAGGTTTGAATGGGTTTCAAGTTCCTTTAGACTGAACGATTTAGACTGAGTTGAAAGAAGAAAATGACAGTAAACTGTGTTAATGTTGTTAAATGCAACACTGGTTTGGTGTGCTGTACTTCTGTGTGATTGTTGGGAGGCTCTATAACGTCCTCTTGTATTCACATTAGTTTGCTTGGCCTGTCAGTTCTTATGCTTAGGCATACTATCGGTCAACATTAGAATGATGGTGTTTGGTTGAAAATACTGGGGTTTGCTGAAGAGTGATTGTGTTGAAGAATTTGTTGGAAGCAGTTGTTGTTGGACAATGATGGGTTGGACAGTGTTGATGTATGGTGGGGAATGATTGTAATTGGTGGAGAATGTTGGTTTGGGGCAAGAATGTTGGGGTTTGTTGATCAGTGGTTCGTGAGAATAATGCTGTTTGATGAACAGTGGTTTCGGCAGAACACTTGTTTTAGAAAATGATAATGTTTGATAGTGTTTGGTGGAGAATATTGGTGTTGGTGCAGGCTGTCGGTTTTGGAGATTTATGGCATTTGTTGGAGAAGTTTGGTCAAAATGATGAAGAATGACATATTTTGGGGTTTGAGGTTTGCTGGAGGTTGGTGTTAGGTTGGTACTGCAGGAAAACACACTCTTACCAATTTAACTCAATCACAATTAAAGCTTTAAGAGGAAAAACAGCACCACAGCCTTGTCATAATATGTAATATATGGTGCACTATGTATGATTATATGTAATGCAGAAATATATAACTTTGGCAGACTAGCAACCGATGTAAGTGATGGACAAATTTATGTTCTTTTCATTCCTTCCGTATTGACTTAACACACAAGATTTATTTACAATGCAGAGAACTGACTTGAGATTTTTTTCCCTTGTCCACACTATGTTTGTTTTAATTGTAACGTTACCTAAGCATACACCCACTCAATAACACACACACCACCCTGCCCCTGCCTTTAAAACACACAGGCCAGTTCTCTTTCTTCTGCACCATCAGCTGCACTGTGTATTTATCCAGCCAATCCAGATTAAACCAATGTCACTTTGATGCAACATAAACAGAGTGCCGGCTCAAGCTCAACTCAGAGTTGTCAGTCGTGTTTAATTAAGGCGGGACTGTGCTCCAAAAAAAAAAAAAAAAAAAAAAAAGATTCTATAACACTTTTCTGTTGAGCTGTGTCTTGCTGTATCCAGTGCAGGGATACACCGGGGTCCAGTATGTCCTGAACTGCTCGTTGGTTGCAGGCATGGTTCCTATTAAAACCCTCTGATTTCCCCCAGGAGCCACAAAGCTGAGCTGCAAATCCAATGTGTCATCAAGAAGCGTTGTGTGTACAGTAACAAACAAAAATGCTGGAAAGAAAGAGCAAGGAAAAAAGAGGGAGAGAAAGTGCAGAGAGAGAGAGTGAGAGCGAGAGCAGAGAGCAAAAAGAGAACGGTGTAAATACATCTGTTCTCTTTAAACATTTAGGGGAAACAGATTTGAACGGGACATTGCTGCTCTTTATCATAATTTAAGGCAGTACCCTATTGTTAGCTAAATCTACAAATTACAACAACTTTCGGGAAGAGTGAATTGTTCATGAGGTTTTAAACAATGTTCAACTGTTAGCATGATTGACATAATAGCAGGGCAGAGTGAGTTCCTAAAACACTGGTTTTCTGATGTTTCCTCTTTTTTAGGGTCGGGCACTTTTTATTTTCAAACCACCGTGGTGGAAAGTAACAGAATGCATCCGCTTTGATTTTAGTGTGCTTTTAGTGTGCTTTTTTGTTAAATGGATGATTGGATGTATAAACATTTTTTAAGTTCCCTGACAATACAATCCAGTATAAGCAGCAAACAGCTTGCTTTAAGCCCATTTCAGCTTACCCTTTATGTTCCACAGTGTGACACTTTTATTTGATTTTTAACAAAACAATATACTTTTTTATGCTGTAAACAATATTATTAGTATCATTGTTAAAAAATCAGTACAACTAGAAAAACCAACACGAGTCTTTTGCTCCAGTGCATTTTTTCTGTTACGTTTGCAGGCAGAATGAGAACACTAAATGATCATTCACATGAACACCGTCAAACATTAACTCATTAACATTTAGGATTTTTTCTTGCAAAGTATTAGGCAGTAGAATGTAGAATGAGTAGCATTTAGCTCCTTTTGAAAGTCATTAATAATAGCACATGAGTAATAATACATTAATAATTATACACTGATTACATCATCTTATATTAGAGATAATGATAAATAGTGGTTCTACCAAAAATGGTCCAAAGAGCGAAAGATCAGTGAATCAGGAACCGGGTCATGGATGTCCAAGGCTCATTGATGCACGTAGGAGATGAAGGCTAAGCCATCTGTCCAAACACTATAGTAGAGCTTTGAAAACTTTATAGCTGGCTATGCTTGAAAGGTTTTCAGAGCAGACAGGTTTTCCGAGCTTGCTGTGCATGCGGCTGTGTAGTCACGGACTGGTCAGAGCACCCATACTGAGTGCCTACCATGGGCACCAGAACTGGACCACTCTAAGTGACCTGGTCTTATGAATCATGTTTTCTTTTACATCATGTGGGGCAGTGTAAGTCACTCATGTTAGGAACAAGATGGTAACAGGACACCATACTAGAGACAGTGTGATGGTCTGGGCAGTGTACTGTTGGAAAACTTGGGCCCTGGCATTTACGTTTAGACCAGCATTTATGTATAGATAAGCATTGTTGCTGGCCAAGAAGACCCTTTCATGGCATCCTCTTTCAGCAGGTTACTGCTCAGTGCCACACTGCAAAAACTGTTCAGAAAAGGTTTGAGGAACATGCGGAACAAGTTCAAGGTGTTGATTTAACCTTCATATTCCCCAGATCTCAATCCAGTCAAACGTCTGTGAGATTTGCTGGAAAAACTAGTCTGATTCGTGAAGCCATCACCTCGCACCTTACAGAACTTAAAGGATCTGATGCTAATGTCTTGGTACCAGATACCACAGTACATGTTCAGAGGTCTGAGGAGATTTAGTTAATTATATATACACAATATAAATATGAGTCTTTAATTAAAATAATTACAAGAAATGGTTAAGCTACCAAATACATATGTTTACGGATTATTGTATTAATGTTATTCGCTTAAATTTTAGTATCAGTTTTTTTTTAATTACCCAGTTTAATACTATTTTTAAAGTTAATTGTACAGTATTGTATGTATCCAACCAATGTTCCATGGCTTCATTTGGGTGTGGGTCAGTCCACTCTGAGCGGGTTTGCTCCAGTGTGGATGTGATTGCATATGATCCGTACGCAAGCAACAGTGGATAGGTCAGTTTCCAGCATAAACACGGCAGCGGGCGTGAAACGAGCGGGGCCAGCGCAAGCTGTCATGTTGCACAGCTCTTTAAGAGCTCTCTGGAAGGTGGACTGTTTTTCTAGCGCACAGGGAAACAGCTCCAGACAATTAGCCAGCGGTTTTAGAGCTCAGCTAACAATTACTGCTGCTTGGAGAAAAATGAGGTTTGAACAGAGTCAGTGGAGAGAGGATACTCATGTAACATCAAATGACATTAAATCCAAGGTCATGGCAGCGTGGCTGATCTCTAGAGCAGAGGGCTCTACTTTTACCCAGGCCTGAAGCTTTCAGTGTCAAACGTAAAATCCTCTACAGTCTCCACATGATGAACTGGCGTGGACAGTCGATTTTTTAACTCTTAGCAAAAGATTTTGCTATTCCTATTTACAATGCATTAATATTAATATTATTTATAGTGATAAGTTACCATAATTATAAAGTTCATTGACCTCAAGTAGGCACTTCTAGTTCCCATTTTGTTTTCATGTCCAGAAAAATAAGCAAGATAAATCATTATAAAAAATTTTGTTTTTAGAGGACAAATGTACATTGTTTTTTTCCACTGAATTTCTTTGCTTCTTTCACAGAGTAAGAAATAAATATGAATAATTATTTAAAAAAATAATAATGTGACAAAGTGTAAACCCTTACACTATAGAGGATTTTGCAGGGTTAAATAGATGAGCCTATTTGCACTTGTCCATAGCTAATCGACTCCATCACATCTGCCTACACCTTTGCCCACCCAGTGTAAGCCTTCATAGTAGCAGCACCTGCATGTAGAAATGTGATGACAGCGTCGTTTAGGAAAATCTGCTGCCCTCTTATTTGCCCATGTCATTAGATTGGGGGTGCCTAATCAAAACGTGGACGCTCGCACACACATAGCGATGCTTTATCCCGTCCGTCTTACTGCACGTTTTTGCCAGGACCTACAACGAGCCAGGTATGAAACGTCTACTTACATTTTCTTAAAGATGGAGCATTTTGATTTACATGTTTAAAGCCTAAAGTATACACACCACTGCCAAAGTCAACAGCAGCAGCCGCACTTGTTTTTCCCAAACGGTTTAGCAGGACATTAAACATTTTGACAAAATTATCTAACGCGCCCGGCTCTGCCGCTGCAGCCGCTGACCTCATTGCTAAATGTGTTTACCCTGGCTGAAATGGCCCATTTAGACTCCTTTTACTTTGTAAATACCAGCGTCACTTTCTGAAGCTAATATTAAAAATATGCCAGTGAAAATACATCTTGCGATTCGCAGCGTGTGGAGTTTTAAGTTGGAGAAGGGCTTAATGCTCTAAAGCTCCATTACTGAAAAGCTCCACTGCAGAGTTGCTGGTCCATGCGGCTCCAGGGCTGAATAGGTGCTGTTGGACCTCTTCGCCTTTTTCCTCCTGGTTCATTTAGCCATCTTGTGGATCACTGCTAGTAATGTCATTCCGCAAAGTGTTTATTTTGATCTTCGCCTAATGGTGCTTGAAAGCAAGTTTGTTGACCCGGAGGTACAGACCCAGATTTAATTCAAGGTTCAGGGCTCCTGAACATATACATGCTTGTTCATTTGCTTTACTTCACATTTGAGTTACTGGAGTAGTCACAGTGACACTGGAACTCTCTTCCAAGTGAGCACTGACAGACCACAAAACAAAACATACTAAGAATAAGGCACAAATCATTATAAAATGGAACAAATAAATACCAAAAAAATCACTATATTAATAATCAGGGCAGCTAATAACAACAGCAAATATAATTATGCTGTGCATTTATTAAGTTTTAATGGTCCTAGATCAGCTCTCTCTGTGTTATAAATATAGACTGTGGTATTTGCCTTTTTTTAATAAAACAAGCAAAAAAAATTCTCCTTTTGGCAGATTCCAACTGATCCATCCACAAATGTGCTTTCCTACTGTTCCATAACACAAATGTCTCACAGTTCCAAGGATCCCAGGCCTAAGCCCCCGATGTGAACAGTAGCAGCAGCAGGCCTGCAGTGTCCTCTCAGATTGTATAAGCTAATTTTCTGGGTTGGCCAGAGCTGAGCTCTTGAAGTAAAACCCCTGTGTTCCTCACGGCTTTACAGCACTAACCAAAAGCAGAGCCGTTCCCAGCGCAAAGCCCGAGGCCTCCCAGCCGTATGCCAGAAAGGCTTAATATCCCACTCAAGTTCATACACACACATGCACTGCCCCAGTGGAGTACCGACAGGTGAGACAAGACAAATGAACAACAGAGCGATCATCCTCATGAATCCTCAGTCTGAAAAAAAAGGGAACAATTTAGTTTTGCTCCGCTCGTCTGATCCCCCTGTCCTGAACTGCCCAGATGTGTGTTTGTGTGTGGGTCTTAAAGCAAAAGTTTAACCAAATATATACCTTACTCCAATTGTAGTTGAACAGTAAAAACATATTTATTTCCTGGGCGCGTTCACATGTAGTTCTTTTTTAAATGAAATAAAATCAGTTCTGTTAAAGTGAAAATGAGAGGCAATTCACAGACTTTGTGTTTATATGTTCACTGAATATGTTTTAAATACTTTCAGCTCATTTAGAACTTGATAAACTCATATGCGAGTGCTTGGACCAGACAGGTCAGATTTTATGTCCTGTTGATGAGTCCCAGCCTGCATCCTAGCATCACCTTTCATCCACTGTAAAATCATTGTTAAATATGAGGGCTCATGGCTTAAGATGCCAGCATTGCCGTCTCTTCACCAGATTGCACAATCCCATGGACAGCCATTCTCCTGGGTAGTTTGTTTTCACAAACTATGTGCTGAAAGATTGGCTGTGTGTACAGAAAGCTTTGAGGTTCTTTAACTATAGAGCAAACCGCTAAGCAGACAGCATCTGTTTTGTTTTCACAATGCAAGAAGGTCGTCTAAGCATGTCTCATTGGTGGGTGTTTAGAAGGGTCTGATTTACTTTTGCGTGTTCATATAGGCTTAGAAAACCATGACTCAGCAACCTGATAGTGAAGTGAAATTCTACAAGTGAAAAATGTCCAGAAATTTGACTTTTTGTTTTGGACTGGATCGGTATTCTCCAATAAATTTGCACTGTTCAAATGGTATACAGTAATCCCCCGCTATTCGTGGGGGTTACGCTCCAAGAAAAAACGTGTTGTGTTTTACAGTTCAGTAATTTACCGTTCATCCACCGGCGAGTTGTATTGTATTAATAACTGGCACTGAAATACTGTTCCATGAATTTCCTGTGGTTTTTGCAAAAATTATTAGTTCAGTTCTAAATAAAAATGACTGAATTTGAAACACAATTTTAAATTCAGCTTAATACATTACACTTAACGAAAATGTTAAGAGAGCAAGAGAGAAAGGAAGAGAGAGCGGGAGAGAGAGACAGAAAGACAGAGAGAGAGTAAGAGAGGTTTTGGACAATCCACACTCTCCATAAAAGTTTTTTCGGAGCATGTGGATTGCCCGTATTTAAACCTCTCTCACTCTCTCTTACTCTCTCTCTCTCTCTCTTTCTCTCTCTCTCTCTCTCTGTCTCTTTTACTCTCTCTCTCTCTCTCTCTTTTAACATTTTCGTTAAGTTTAATGTATATGCATTAGTCTATACAGGGGTAACATCGGTATTTACATTCTAGCACTGCAGGAGTTCAGTGTAAACTGTACAGTAGGGATACGGGTTTATCTTTATATTTTCGTTAAGGTATTAAGCTGATTTTTAAATGAAATTAAAGTGTTCTGGGAGCATATTTGGGGGCATAATTAGATTTAACTGTATAAAAAGAGGCATTTTTGACAAGAGAAGACAGCATTCAGTGCAGATGACAGCAGCTACAGTGAGGATGAATACAGTATTTTGACAGGTACTTCATTTTAGCACCAGAATATGACCCATACCCAAGGCTACACTCAGTCTACACTAGCTAGCACTGTTCAGTTTGAAATTCAGACTTGACCCCAACCTGAACCTGCTTGTATGATTGTAAGAGACTTCATTTAATAGAGCTTTACTCAGCACTTAAGATGAGTGACTTGCTGGTATAAACTGGTATTTCACAGCTTTTTCATCACTGCATTTTAATGGAATTCCTGATCATACCTGACAGAGAATGGCATCCACTCTTCTCTTGCTGCTACTGCAGAGAAATGCTTAACACACTTTGGGTGAACTTAAAAAACAAGGAGAGAGATTGGCTGGGACATTTCCAACTACCTAACAAATACCTCTCATCAGCTATTGTTTTAATGAGAGCCACTTTCACCCACTCCTCAAGCTCTGGAGCTATTCCCAACACAGACATTGTTATGAGAGAGGGGAAACAAGAGAGTGCATCAGAGAGTGTGTATGTGTGTGTGCACGCATGTGACTGATAGAGAGAGGGAGACAGTGTAAGAGTGCATAAAAATCTACTTCATAAAAATCGCTCGATAGAGAGCAAACCGGACCTGAGCCCTGATGATGCAAAAAATTTAAAAGAAACCTGATAGATTGTCAGGCCCTGGTGGGCTTGGGCCAGGTAGCACACCTCTACTACAGTAGTAGCAGACGTCTTGAAGTCTGAAGTTTGTAATAAAATGTCAGAAACCACTTAAGCAAGGCGAACTCAACACAGTTTGAGGAACGTGTGTCATGAGTCTGGCCGACTGTTATTGGTGGCGTTTTAGCTTTCTTTACTTAAATTAGCATTCAACAATGCGAAACATACAGGAACAAAATTACAGACACCAAACATGTACTGGGGTAAAGGGATTTTTTTTTGTTTTGGCCAAAATATGTCTGTGTGCGCATTCTGGTGTGTGAGAGATGCCTCGGTTTTCACCAGTACTTTTCACCAGGATGACCTGTAATATCCACAACCCATGAAAAACAGGATTTAAACAGGAATCTGATTCTGCATTTGGGGTCAGGAAAAAAAGAGGTTGTCATGGAAACCAGTCTGGCCCAGAGTCTGCCTTTAATAATGGCGATACTTCATCATCCACAAGGGAAGTTTTGGAATGATGTTGCCCCAGTGATTGACTCAAGTTCAAACCACAGTTTCACTCTCATTCTCTCTCTGTCTCTGTCGCATCTACTAGCTGGCCTTGTTCTTCCTGTGTTACGCTCTTCTTTACACCCCAGTGCTTTGATCCCACTCTTTTGATTTTCACTTTCTAAACCAGAATCAAAGCACCCCCCCCCCCTCTCTCTTACACACACACAAACACACACGCACACATACACACACGCACACACACACTCACACACACGCGCACACACACAAACA
>JBBPDC010000017.1:16791507-16804016 GCA_037974485.1 Hemigrammopetersius urotaenia
CCCCCCCTCTCTCCCACACACACACACACACACACACACACACACACACACACACACACACACACACACACACACACTCAATCTGTGTTTAATGAATCGTGTTCACACGAGGAGTCATATTGGCCAATTTGAGTCTCCTGAGTCAGGACTGACTCATTTGAACCGATGAATGCTCAGAGATCTTTACAGATGTTTTCATGGTTTGATCTTACCTTTAGTATGTGTTGCTGACACATTTTATCCTTAGAAGTCAATCTAAACTGTAGTCTGAGCTGGCATTATTGGGTATATTCAATGTTAACCATTTTAGCACCAATCTTATTTTATTTTTTTAATCCTGTAGTTGCAGTTAAAAGGCATATCTTCTCATATCTACTCATGGTTTTCCTTATTTCAGAAAAATTCATTAAAGTTGTCTCCCTCCGCCTTGATGCAGCTTTGCATTCTCTTCACAGTCTCACAATGTGTTTAATGCAAAGCCACCTAGGATGCTATTTCAGCAGACTTGAAGACTACAAATACTAAGCTCAGTATTTTTCTAATTTCTGAGATGACAGTTGGATCCAGACACTCCTTCCTCCTTCCTAATGACAAAAATGGACAAACATGTCACATTACTAAAAACAGTATTAGCCTTTTTATATATAATTGATTGGGGATATCATGTCATGTTCTATTCTCGCTACTGAGGAGATTCCCAATCACATGATACCACTATCGCTAGGAGGGTGAAGGCTGGCATGTGCCTCCTCTAATTCACGCAAAGCGAGCAACTACATATTTTCTAACTGCTCTAACATAACCTCACTGGACAGTTTAATGAACTAGGAGAACACTGACTACCAGTTCTGTTACATCAGCTAACAGATGCGTGTGCTGGCTAACACAGAGTTGATGGTGGAGAAGGAGGCCATCCCCACCCAGAGTGAAGCCAGTTTTGCTCTGCCAGTTACGGATGGCTGTGGCACCACTGGTTATTGAACTACTGACCTGTTGATGGGCCATCCATAAATAGCCGCACCTTTCAGAAGCCCCTTTATATTGATAGCTCGATGCTACATTAGTCTTAGTTTGATTGGCTACAAAACCTAAGAAGCAAAGTCGGGCCAAATATGTCTTGGCTAATTAACCACATTTTCAATAACTTGGTTCATTTTCACTGACCTGTTCCTTTAAATGTAAAAAAATATGCTCACCACTAGCCTCAGATATTCCTAAAAGAGGGCACCCTATACCCCACTGTGCTTATATCAGCCACATCCTCTCTGTGGTCAAAGGTCAGACAGATCTTTCTCCCTGAGCCATGTAAGCTTTGGTGGGGATCAGAGATGAACGTGACTGGGGGGAAAAAAAGAAAAGCAATGTAAAGGCGACGATCAGAGAAGGTGAAAGCTGACGAGAGAGATGAATCGAGCGTCTGAAAGATTCCCCTCATTCCTGCAGCCTGAGCGTGCTGCAGCTGCCACTGATTACAGCCTGATTCACTTTAGCTGCACATAGAGGCAGCTTGTAAAAATATGAACAGTATAACTGTTTCCTGAGTTTGTGCTGACAGGAGCTCCCGAGAGAAAACGTGGCCGCTGCGCAGAAACACATGGCAAAATGCCCCACACTGCATAGCACTGCAGCCTCCTGTACATGAAGAAGAGTTAGTCTGCTAATGCTAGAGAGTAACCACATGCTCCTGTTAAACACGCAGCCTGTCAAAAGTGTGGGGACACCTAGCTTTTCAAAATGCTTGTTTTTTCATAGCATGATGGTTTGCAGCACCTTAACGTCTTTGCAATTGATGAATTTCAGAAAGGTATCCCAAAACTTTTGACTAACAGTTTCTCAAGGGAGGAGAAATTTGTGAGTCAAATTCTTAAATGAGAGTGCTGTGAGAGAATCTGTGGTGTATTTAGTATTTAGTGAAGAAATAAAGGTTGTAGAATGTGGAGTTGGTTTCACTGGAGCTAGTATTGTTGGGTTTGGTTTTGCAATTCAATGCTTTTTAATACATTATAAATTAATATACCTTATTTTAGCATTTGTATGAACTAAGCAAGAAGCACAGAGTTTTTGATGTCACAAACACCAACCTGTTTACATACAGATCCATATCTCGAGCCTACAGCAGGCTGGCCCCACCTCTTCACAATTACTTTATAAGGAATGTTTCAGCCCAGTCTGCTTTTTCAATGAGGCTCAATGCAGAGCAGGTGATATGAGATCATTCCCATATATCAGGCTTAACGGCACAGTAACAGAAATTGATTAATTCTAAAAAATAAAGAGATGCTGGAAAATGGTAATTTTGTCATGTCCTGTTCAGTGGCCGTTGGACATCGCCTGAGTTTTGTTTTTTTAGTTTAGGAACTTTTATTTTGAAGGTGTTGGGTTTTTCCTGTATATTAGTCACAGCTGGGTGTTTTGTGTACCGTGATTGGGTTTTGGGATTTAAGTTGGTGAGTGGTGGACCCCAAGTTGCTGGTCCACCATCAAACTTGATATGGTTCATGACATAGCCCTGGGTTTGTTTGGTTAGGCTCTCATGCCTTTTTGTTTTGCTTTGTTTTCAATAAAAACACATTTTGATCATGGAAGTCCTGCTTATATGCTTTTTAAAATTCTGACAGAATCATTAAGTCTTGGGTTGCTAGGTTACGGGAACACAGGCGAGACTGATACTGCTCCGTCTGGCATGTTTTTGTTTGAAATTTTTTTAAGTTTTATAATTTAATGTAGATATTAATCAGATCAGTACACAGGATTGTATAATCTATATAATTTACTATTATTTTCGCTATTTTTCTTGTGGCAAAACACCATCTCACTTCACTTCTATGACAAAAACAAAGCAGAACGCCTGCAAATCCACCACTGGTAATGCACCCAGTAAGCAACTGGCCACGAAGGCTGCTCGTAAGAGCACTCCGGCCACCGGCTGCGTGAAAAAACCTCACCGTTACCGGCCCAGTACCGTGGCTCTGAGAGAGATCTGCCGTTACCAAAAACCCACCGAGCTGCTGACCCACGAGCTGCCCTTCCAGCGCCTGGTGCTTATAAATAAAATGTATTATCATTATTATTATTAAAAGCTAAGATTCACTTTGATAACTTCCAGAATGACTTACATTAGTGAGAAGACATTTCAGACTCAAAGTAAGATCTTCGTTAAATAATATAATGGATAACATAAGTTTTATTTGACCACTTTAAATTTTCTTAATTTTTAATTAGATTATGTCTACTTTCAATTTCCTAATTATGGCTACTTTATCCTCTATTAGTACATTATTGAGTTGCTATGTTTACAACAAACTGGAGTTATTCTTAAGTTTTTGAAGAGAAGAATTCAAGTCTTGAGCTGATAGTGGTTCTGTGGAGTGTAAGAGGTTAAGTTTAGTGGCTACTCCATTCATTCAGCTTTATATCAGAGCTTCATAATGCTCCAAAATAGCTAAAGAGGGACTATTTTATTTTCTCCGTTAGTGATAATATGGCCGTCTCTCTCTCTTTCCGGCCATTTTGAACTGTTTATGTACCAATGTTGTACCACTACAGTCGCTCTTATGGACACTTGGTGTGGCCATCTGTTCGTGATAATTCTGTTTTTAAGGGCAATTCATTGGGTTTGTTTTTGTTTTCCGCTCTGTTCTGAAATGCAAAAGTGTGACTCTTTGATGTGTGAGCTTGGAGCTTTGCATAAGGGCAGGAACGACTTCAACAGGCCCTCTCGGGCTGGCATCACGCTTCTTGCTGGAACAGCTCGACTTTGCATATTTGAAGACTTTGCTGGTGACAGCTGCATCTAATGGCACTAACAAAGGCTTTATTTATTCAGTTGCGATGCGGCGAGCATCAGTAAACCATCATGGCTTACCCCTGAGCCATTGAAGCATACAGCATGTCAGAGGCATGTTTTCTGAAAGTCCATCTGGAGTGAAGTATACAGCCTGTATGTGATCAAAACCAGCCTCTTACAGTTTTATTACGACAAGGATCGGATAAGTATGAAGCACGATAGAGTAAGCAAATGCAGCATGTAGAAGGCCTGTTCCTGTGCGGACATTCCAGCATCATTCTGAGCTGTCTAGTGATCACTAACTGCCTCTTATATGGCAGATCTGCTAAGGAGTTACATGCGTACACTTTATGGACAGAAGTATTGGGACACACCTGTTTTTCAGGGTTTGGTCTTGGCGTCTTACTTTCAGTGAAGGACAGTCTTGATGCTTCAGTATACTAATACATTTTTGACAACCCCATGCTTCTGGACACAGTTTGGGGAAGAACCTTTTCTATTCAAGCATGACTTGCCCCAGTGCACAAAGCAAGGCCCATAAAGACATGGCTGGATGAGTTTGATGTGGAACAACTTGATTTGCCCACACAGAAGATTGACTTGAACCCCATCTAACACCTTTGGGATGAACTGGAACAGAGATTGCGAGCCAGATCTTCCCATCCAACAACAGTCTCTGACACTCTTCAGAATGAATGGGCACAATTTCCCTGCAAAGGGGGACCTGCTCTATATTACAATATTTGAATTCAATGTTGGTGTAATGGTCTACTAATTGGTCTTTGCTCTACTAATTACATAGTTCCATGCAAAACATGTGGATACACTTTTCATTCAGTGAGCTACAAGTGAGAAGTGAGGATTTTACAACTATGTTTGTGCTAGTGATAACTGTGAATCCTAAACTTTAATATTTCTGCCTCTCCGTCAGGTTGTCCACCTCCTTGCTGTCTCCAGGAATCAATCCAATGAAGACGGTTCCCTCTCCTCCCTCTGCTCTGGTGGAAAAGCAGCAGAACCTGCCCTCCAATCAGCAGCACCAGCTCCATCCACACCACAAGCCCTACTCAACCTTCCACAGCCTTCCCAGCAGTGAAGGTACCATCTACAGCTTTCCCAACTGTATAGACAAGCACTGACTTACTGCACTCTACCAGTGCAGCTTTTGCAGTAGTCTCTTACACTGCAAAGACCTGCATGTCAGCCCAAATTACAATATAATTCATTCAGTATGATTTGCAGTAGATGTTTTACAGTGGAAGGAACAACATAGGCTACTGTCTAATCTCCTTTTTCAGAATGCTAGAACACCTATTCCTGCTAATGGGAAACTGTAGTGGACCATTTTTTTCTAAAAATACATTTTGTAAACATTTGAGAGGTAGGGTAATAAAGTATCTTGTATTCATGTTTTTTGGGATAAGCGTAGGATTGGTGTTGTGGCGCAGTATGAGTTTCAGGGGACTGCTTGCAGGTTATGTTTATATTTTCAGTCAATGTTATAACACGTCTCTTTTTGGTAGTACAGTGTGCACCCATTATACACGAGTAGCTAAAAACAAGGTGTTTTTAATGGAAAAATCCAAGGCTGTGCAAGAAAACAGGCTGAAATGCTACAGATACAGCAGTGAATAGCTAGCGCTATCCCTCTAGTGCCAAGGAACTGAAAAAGAGCAACTACTGCTCAGTCTCTGAGGTCTTGTCAAATGAAGCGTTGAAGCTAAACAGTCACATATTCTCGAACTGAACTCTTTTGTGGGAATAAAACCTAACTAGGCCTATAGAGTTTCAGTTATAACATCCACAAGAAGAAGAACTATTATGGATTATGGCTAACGCTCAGCTGTTCTCTTACTGTGGAAAATGTATCAGTGTGAATCAAAACTCTGAGGGAAAGCGACTAACGAGTTACGAAGTGAAAAATCCAGTAATGTTTATTTTGTATGTTTGCATGACCAGTAAATATATAAAAAAAAAAACCTTCTTGTGTTTGTGTTTGGGCAGATTATCGAGGAAACTTCCAGAGCTGCTTCCACTTTGGGGATAATTACAGAGTGGAGCAGAACATCAGCAGTGTTCACCTCCCCACGGAATCGCATGGCTTCAGCACACACCAACACAACGGCTTCCATACCAGCTGCTCCACTGCGTCCTCCACAGGTACACACTCACACCTAACCTCATGCACTTTAATCCCTGAACCGGGGTGGTGGTGGCGTAGTGGGTAGGATACTTGCCTCTAGACCAAGAAGTCATGGGTTCGAATCCTACCTTCAGCACCACCACTGGGTCCCTGAGCAAGACCCTTAACCCCAAGTTGCTCCAGGGTGTCCCCTGTAATTAGGAATTGGACGTCGCTTTGGATAAAAGCGTCTGATAAATGCTGTAAATGTAAATGTAAAACCGAATGTATTATTCAATATCTACCATAAATGATTTAGTATCTTATTTTATCTTATATTTGGGAACTACTGTAAATTATTCATGAATAAATATGAAAAGAATGATACTTTTTGTACACTATTTGTACAATTTGGTTCTTTACTCTCTCATGGCTGCATACCTTATGTTGGTTTCATAGCACTTACTGAATTATTGTAGAAACTGAATATCAATCCTTAAGATTAATCACTGAATAACCCTGCAATTTAAGGGTTAATTCCAAAGTTGAGAACATGTGATGGAATTTTGTTCTTGATCCTTGTGTTTCTGTGGTGTGTGTCTGTTTGCAGGTTTTAGTTTGGTGCCGGACCTCAGTGGGTCAGTGTCTCAGTTCACTCCGAGCCCAGAAGACAGTGTCTTCTTCCAGCTGGGCAGCTTTGAGCGCAGCCTGAGCCAAATGAACTCGGTTTATACAGAAACGTAGAGTTTAACTCCATCAGCCTCAACCTGAACAAGCAGAATACCTTTTATCTCTCTATCTCCCTGCGCCTCTTCTCTTCCTTTGTCTTCCATCCTCTTCTCTTTTCTTCTCTCCTCTATTCTTTTCTTCTCTTCTCTTCTCTTCTCTTCTATCCTCTCTCATCTCTGTAATTGCTCTGCTGCAAGGAGTTGTTTATACTTTCCCCTCTTATATGTTTCAGGATGTTTCTATTTTACCAGCATACAGTAGCATAATGTCACAAAATTGGTCTTGTACAATATTTCACTCAACTCTTGTTTAGTTTGCCTGTTAAACATCTGGTTCTTTTGTGACTCTTCAAACACAGGGTTAATGTCATGCATATCTATTGCAGGGATGGGATGGTTACTTGTTTTAATGATACACCATGGTAAAGCTCCCAATAATATTCATTATGTCAAATGTTAATTACCCTGAAAAGCGTATACAATTAGCATCTTTTTGAAATGCGATGGTGCAAGTAAATTGCTCCTTTAGTCTCCCTGCAAAGCCCGTGCCAGGACAACATGTTTACACAGTTACAGTGTGAACACCAGACAGTGGAAGTGCTGGTAATGATTTTGTGTCTCATTAACTGGTCCTTTACATTTTGGAATCATGAAGAAATACAGAGGGTTCATTACAAAAACTTGCACTGCATATTAGTGTTTTTTAGTTCATTTACATTACATTTCACCAATACTGTGGAAATACTCAAAACTGTGATCATTTTAGTCAATGCTATCCTTCATACTGTCACCCTTACTCTTACCTTTAAAGGGCCCATATTTGATATATGCAAATTAGATCTTCTAATTGACTCTGACTTCTGCTCTATTGCTAGTCCACAATGCACTCTTGGCTAAAGCACTTCACATAACCTCAACCTGGATGAGCTGTAGGCTTAATCATTGGATATGTCTAATTTCACAGAACTCGTGTCCGGACTGATATTTAACACCTGGGGCAGCTGGTGGCCTGGTGGTTAGGGAGTTGCCTGTGATCAGCAGGTTGTTTGTTCAAATCCCAGGACTGCTACTTCTGAGCTACTCTTGAGCAAGTCCTTGTGCACTGTTAGTTGCTGCCCGCTGCTTCACTTGGTGAATGGGTTAAATGCAGAGAAAGAATTTCACACTGTGTGCTGTGTTCACTATAAGGGGTCACTTTACTTTATGCGTTTACACTTGGCTGTTAAATGCATTGCTGATCGGTCAAATTGCTGGGTGGCATGTTATATACAAATAAGCTAACATAGAAAATGCAATTTACAGTGTTGCTTTTTTTGCGTCCCAGGCCTGCACTGACCATCAGTAATCCTTAGCTAGCATTAGTTATTGGCATCATGAACCATGCACCTAAAAACCATAGGGTGTATATATGCATCCACAAAGCTTCCAGTCAACTCTGTAGCTACAATCAAGTCTCTCAGATTGTAAGTGTCAATCACCTAAAGCCACGCCTTTTTAAATAGCAGCAAATTAGTTCCAGTGGTGATTATGGGTTACAGAGAAGCAGTCAAGGGTGCTCTCTTATCCTCAATTGGAGACAGTGCACTGCTAAAATGTGGCTAAAATGGATGTCAGACAACCTGCTGAAGTGACTGGTGCATTTAAAAGCATGGGGCACCTGGTGGCCAAGTGGTTTGGGAGTTGCCTCAGTGACTAGAAGGTTGTGGGTTCACTTTCCAGGACTGCTAGTGGCACCACTGAGGGACGCTTGAGCAAGATACTGTCCCCCCACACTGCTCCCCTGGCTGCTTCACTTGGTGAATTTGTTAAAAGCAAAGAAGAATTTCACTCTCCACAAAGGGGGAGACTTCTTTACACACTAAACCCGTTTCAGGTAAAATCCTGATACTCACAATGCATGAAATGACTGTCGTCACAAAATCAATACTTTCAAAATGGCCTGTATGGACTGGGGCATAAATGATGCATTACCCATGTTTACATTTTTCAGTTATATGGGCCCTTTAACTGATTAGTAGTGAGCAGTGAGTGATACATACACAAATATTGAACTCGTGTACTGGTTCACAGTGCGGTTGCTTTACAATGATGGATCTGAAGGCACATTACTGAACCAAATCAGAAACAGAACTCGTCAGTATTAAAGTCCTCATGCACTTGTTCTCACAACTCAACTCTCTCTCTTTCCCCTCTCGGCTGAAGTGTAGAAAACAGATATTTAGTGTTGCTGTGTTTTGTCGGTATGTTTGTAATGTTTGTATTTTATTTTGATTCTGTTCTCTCCCAGATAATCTGGTTTGATTATTTTATAAAAGGTCAGTGGGTATTATTCTTAACATTATTAATATCCATCAGGCCTTCCAAATGTATAAAATGTACAGTTTGTTTAAATATTAATTATTATATGTAATTCTCTCATGTCTCAGAAAATAAAGTTCTCAAATATTAGTCACGTGTTTGTCCTTGTGTGTGTGTGTGTGTGTTTCAGCTGGGAATATGTATCTTAATACAGTGGTCTATCAAAATGTGATAAAGATTTGACAAAGCAGATTGTGTAAGAGTTCCATCAATATGTGTACATTTAGTCCAAAACCTAGAAAGATGCTGCACAACTGAAATCAACGGTGGTTCAACATTGCACCCTAGTGGAGGAGCAGCAAAATAACACGACTTCTGAACTTCCCCAGGATGATCGTGAAATGGCAGAATTGTTTCAAATGTACAGTATCTACTGAAAACTAGAAAAAAAACAAGTAATCCCTGGATAAACACAGTATACATTACTGGAGGTAAAGAATATTTTTTTTTTTTTTAGCTAGCCACCAGGTCATTTTTTTTCATTCTTAGTTGTCAACAATCTACAGCGCAAGAGCTACAAAACTCCTTCAAAAACTGATCTACTGTTGACATTTAAATTGTTTTTCAGGCTTTATGAAGCAGAATGGAAATATTCTCATAGTGTTGAGCCAAAAATCCCTCCACCACCCTTTAAAATTGACGTGACCAAGATCGTCACGTCAACTTGCAGGCTTTTTAAACAGATAATTATATTATCCAGTACCTACCGACTGAAACTAATATACAAATTGGTTCAATGCACTTGATTCATCACCCATTAAAAATTGAACTATAGCCTTATAATCTAGTTACTATGTTTGGTATCTACTATAAATAATTACGTTTCTAACGCCTTCCATAGATTATTAAATATTTACTATAAATTATTTAGTATCTCCTATAGATTATTCAGCATTTTCAATTAATGTTTCAGCATTCACTATGGATTATTCAGTATCTACTATGAAATGTGTAAATAAGCTTCAGTCAAACTCAGCCTTTTCTCACTTTCGTTGTCTTTTAGTCAGCATCCCTGATAGTAAAGTTCCATTTTAATCAAACTGATATATACAGTGAAACCCCCTCACTGTACGTTTAGTAGGCTGCTCATGAAGCAAGACGTAGCAGTGTGATGTGTCTGTAATGAAACCCCACAAACGGAATGGATTCTGGGCTTATGAACAGTCTTTGTTCACTAGTACCTTGACATCCATAACATGCATGATATAACTCTGATTCTCAAAAATTCTCTCAAGAATTACAGGCTGTTCAGAGAGGCTTATTACATTTACATTACTTCTTACAAGGTTGAGTGCAAAACATTGCTTAAATGAATGCATTATTTTGAGGCCTTTTTTCTGGGCCTAATAGAACATGTCCTGAAGACAAGGCTGTATACTGCCATCTAGTGAGGTAGAGCACATTTATTACTCATGGATTAAAAATTTTTAAAATGTAAGTTGCAATCTGAGGTTAGTTATTTTATTTTTTTTTACTTGTTTGAAGAATAAAAATGAACAATATGGCCTATGTGGTCTTGGTCTTTGGTATGCCATAGCTGTAATGCCAGAATTCTGGATGTTCCTTAGCATTTGATTTGTTTCCCTTAAAGGCATGTTGTCCTTCAGACCCAATTATTCTTCTCCTGACATCAATGCTGGACAAAAAGATGTACAGCTGGTATTGTTAAATGCCCTATTTTCTAAGTCAGCACAGTGCTGTTTATACACAGCCTTTCCAGTGTGGAAGTGAGGAGAGTGATTTGGAGCAGATCTGAACCGTCGGCGTGGGTTAGGAGCGTTTGCTCTTGCGGACGTAGCTCTGGTAGTAGAAGTTGCTGAAGAGCAGGATGAGGCTGAGGCAGTAGGCAAACACAACCGTATTCATGGAGTCGGGGAAATCACACTCTGTGAACAGGTTATAGCCAGTGTGTGTGGTCAGAAGTACAAACTGGAGCTGAAAAACAAAAAGACGAAGCACATTTTCAAAACGAGTAGCTGAAAAACACTGCAAAAAAGCCTTTAACAAAACCAGAGATTTGACTTGTAGAGTCTCTGTATCTTATTGTGCTTGGAAACAAAATATTGGATTCTAATAGCATGTTTAATATGGTACATTCACATAGGGAGAAGGAAAAGATATATTTGTGGAAAATAGATATATTTTGTGGATTTCATAAAATTATACTCTGTAAAATTCTGCTCGCTGTCAATAAAATGTTCTAGTGAATGGTTTTTGCAGTGTGACCCAAAATCCTTCAAGCAAGAATTTTTAATAATTCATTTTGAAAGTCTGTTGCTTTACATCTCGACTGGTCATCGACCGTTACACCAACAAGGAGTTTAATGACACTGCATTCAGTTACACAGACTTTCAAATGGAGTTGGTCCCCCTTTGCAGCGGCTATAATGGTGCTTTGGAGTCTGAGGGTAACTTGTTTTTCTACAACAAACTAGATAAAACATGAATGCCCTGCAGCGGCAAACAGCTTTGGTTTTATATTTGATTTGATTACATTAATGTTTAAGTTGAGATATGAGAATGTTGAAGTTGTGTAACTGTGTTAAAAGGGACACTGCTGTTAAAAACATCCTTATTTGTTTAAAGTGTTTGCAAACCAAATGTTATTGTACTTTTGTTCATATAGCAGCATTTTAAAAATAAAATACACTACTTCAGGACATATAATTCAGTGTATAACAACGCGATAAAAACCATGAGATTAATCGCGATTACAAAATGTAATCGGTGCTCAGCATTAATATTCGGGTTTGTATTTACCAGCTGGAGGGAGGTGAGGTAGCGTTTCCACCACAGATACTTCTGCATATGAGGGCCCAGAGCTGCCAGCCCATAGTACGAATACATCACGATGTGGACAAACGTGTTAAGTAGGCCAATGAAAAATGCTGCAGCAAACAGTAAGTGGTAACACTTTATACATGAGAATTTCTCTGATGAAAATTATAAGAGAACAAACAAAAATGGTTTCCAAACAAAAATATACAAATGCATACACTGGCCCCCGGCGACATATTTGACTCCGGCCCACCAGTTGAAGATCATGGTACCGTGGTGGTACACATGCAGGAAGGTCAGCTGGTTGTTCTTTTTCCGTAAAATGAAAAAGACCTGGTGATCACATACAAAAAAAGGTGAGAGGAAAGAAAAATACCTCGTAATAATAATAATACACTTGCACATGAAATGACAATGTTTATAGACACCTACTGAAACCAGAAGTATTAATAGGAAATTTGGTCCAGTAATACCCTCTACTCTTTACACTGGATGTTGGAACATTGCTGTGAGAATTTGACTGCTTTCAGCCATGAGAGCATTAGGGAGATCAAGATCTGATGTGGGGTAATTAGTTCTGGATC
Organism: Hemigrammopetersius urotaenia; assembly: GCA_037974485.1. Taxonomy (NCBI): domain Eukaryota; kingdom Metazoa; phylum Chordata; class Actinopteri; order Characiformes; family Alestidae; genus Hemigrammopetersius; species Hemigrammopetersius urotaenia. The sequence continues at coordinate 16,803,865 of JBBPDC010000017.1, forward strand.
ACACACATCACACGAACTCAAAAGTACTGAATGGATCTCCATCACTTGTGGAGATCCATTCAAATTTCCCACTCGTGGGGCAGCTGGTGGCCTAGTGGTTAGGGCATTCGCCCTGCGACCAGAAAGTCCGGGTTCGATTCCCAAGACCGCTA
>JBBPDC010000017.1:16804116-16819902 GCA_037974485.1 Hemigrammopetersius urotaenia
CGGCATGTTGGGTGTGTATATATATATATATATATATATATATATATATATATATATAAATGGATGAAAATACACCCCCAAAAAGAAATAAATGATGTTTGCGGTTGTGTTACCAAAAAGTACAAAATGCATGAGTGTGTATTCTTGTTCACACAGTTTTATTACTTTTCAGTTACTTTACTCAGTTTATGCCTATAATTTGAAACCAGCCTCATAACTGAAGCCAAAATTGTTTTTCAATGGTCTGTGCATTTATTGGACACTGTCAAACACTACGCACCAGTACATACAAGTCAATGTAATTATTGGACAGATTGCTTTATGTGTAACTCAGGCTAGGGTGCGGGGAACATCATCCATTATATATCATGAAGTTACACAACTCAATACATCAGCATAAAATGTAAGACTTTTAAAGACTATTCACAGCTGTTCATGTCTTTCAGTGGCTAGTTTAAATGAATGTGCTCGTTCAACAGCATAGTGGACGCAATCGTTGAAAAAAGACATCTTAAGAGAGGTCGGTATTAAATAAACAGATTGAGGGTTCATTTGATCTTATCTCTGATAAAAGAAATTCTGGTCATCAGTCAGAATTAGGTACTGATTGGGGTTTTGGACTTGTGTGCCTTCATCCTGACTGTGCGCTAGAAGGCTGGATGAAAGGGCTGCATGTCCGTACTGAGAAAGAGGCTGCTTTTTTCCTTTTACTTTTTGGCATCCTGGACCTTCTCAATTTCCTGTGGGAGAAAAAGAAAACCATTTGAGTCTTTCAGAATGGTGGTGAGTGCAAAGCAAATATGGTCAAAGCATAAACAGTTAAAATTGTTATATACTTATACTTTTATTTCTGAAACATTTCATGCAGCCCTAAAACAGTCCTGAATTTTGCTATCAGTAATACTGTTAGTTAAGTGGACAGCCTGTAGACCCCAGGTCTCCAACAGTCTAACACAGGTACCTCTTCTTTACACTTTTTGAGAATTACCTCAATAAGAACACTTTTAAGCTTCTCGTAGGCTTCATCCAAGTCATCGTTAATGATGACCAAGTCAAAAACGCCTGGCTCCTTACCTACATGTGCAGAGATAAATATTACTCACACTGAACACGAAACTGTAAACAGAACCAGAATGAGAGAATGAATGAACTGATGTGGTATTTACTGAGCTCCATGTCGACCCGGGCTGCCTCCAGACGTTTCTGTAAACTCTCCTCTGTTTCCGTCTTCCTGTCTCTTAGACGTTGTTCCTGAAAGGCACGTATACTGATCTCAGTAGGTGTACATGTCAGTTAGTTTATGTACGTGTGTATTCTTTTGTACTGAAAGGGGCCATATATACACAGCAATGGAAAAAAATAAGAGACCACTTTTTCCTTTTTTTCTGTTCACTGTTTGCACAGTGTGTGTATGTAAAATGCAGGTTGCTATTCTTTAATGAGCTATTGTAGTGTGAGCTGTGTAAAATATGTAAAAATGTGTTGTGAGTGCAGTAATGTTTGTAGAGCAGCTTTTCTATAGTTTTCTATATTCCAGCTGCTTTACACTTGATTCTGTTTCTGATAGGATGAAACAGAGCTCACACATGCACACACTGCACTTAACATTAATAATATGAGTTTTGTGTAGTTTAACATTTCCAAGGTTTAATTTCTATGTATTATTTTAACATTTTTTGCAAAAATGTTTTTGATTGAAATTTTGTGTGGTCAATAGTGTACAAAACAACAGTGACATACACATTTTACACAGACACACTCTCAGAAATTACAAAACATATAACCAGGAAAAAAAGTGATGTGATCTCTTTTTTTTCCAAAACCGTTTGTTTTTGTTGGTGAAGTGTATTGGCTTTCAGATCGATGTGAGGTCTGTGTATGTGTGTGTGTGTGTGTGTGTGTGTGTGTGTGTGTGTGTGTGTGTGTGTGTTTTATCAGTGGCCACTCTATATATTACCAATATGTCCATTGATGGTGGCTGGATGGATATATAGATGGGGTTCAGGTCAGTCTGCTTGATGTTTTTCACTCCTTGAATATCAACGTCTAGGATGCAGATCAGGTTCTGGGCCTGAACATCCTCTATAGAGGACTTGCTGATCAATGGAATGACAGAGAAGAGTAAATTAAGCACTGATACTACATTAGATTGCAAATTAAATCATGCAGAGGAATTTTCAGCTCAAACTGTCTTTAACTACTAAGAAGTAATGTTGGGGACTTTGACTCTAGTTTTACTGGGCTCTGACTGGGCCACAAAAGAACAGTCACATTTTTCTCCTTCAGGCACTGTGTGGTCAATTTTCTGTGTCCTTCAGGGGTATTATGTTGGACGGCGACACATTTCTGGCAGAATCTGACAGAATTGTGGCCCATCCACTTTTCCAGATGGTGAACTGTATTGGCAAAATGTGGTAAGTGTCACGGTTCGGCCGCTGCTTTTCAGTTGTTTTGCTCTGTTTTTCTGTTCATGTTCTGGTGCTTTTATTTTGACATTCTGTCCTTGTGTCATGTGCCTCCTTTGTTTTTACCTGTCCTGTTTTTTACGTCCTGATTATGTGTGTATATAAGGTTGTATTGGTTAGTTTTATCCTCATGTGTCCATCGCCTCATTTACCCTGCCTGTTTCCTGCCTGTTTGACCCTGTTTATGCTCCTGGAGGCCATCGTGCCTATTTGTTTTCGTTCTGTCTTATTTAATAAACACCCCTGCATGGATCCCTGGTTTCCTGTGTGCTCCGTGCCCCGAAGTAGCTCCGGGTCTGGGCTTCGCGGGTCGGCCCGTGACAGTAAGGCCAGGTAGATAAGCTACTAATATTTTTTTCTGCTTGAACTTCAAGCTCAACTGAGGTTTAATGTGACCTTTCACCAGGAGTTATTTTTTCGCGCAGCCCTCCAATACAAGCAACACTTGTGGAGGACTGATATTGTTGTCACATGCACACCATAACCAATCTTTCCCATTCATTCCACAAGATTCATTGTTTTTAGAGGGGGTTATCCATCTTTTATTTTTTTCCTAAACTGTTGCAAAAATATTTTCTACTTTGGTGTGGATTATTGAGAATTGAGAACATTTGTGTTTTACTTCAATTCAGTGACAAAACCGAAACAGAGATTATTTTCTGTACAATCTAAACACTTAAACTACTATCAGATTGCTCTTATCAAAATAAACTTTAGGTCTTAAGGAGAATCGAAAAAGGCCTAAAGCAAGGCTTAAAATGAAGTCCCTTAGTCACTGTTCCTACTGTGGCACTGTGGATTAAGAAGCTTGTGGGATTAGGGATGAATGTCAGGTCTAGTAGTTATTTTCCTTAATCTTACTAAGATTAAATGCAACACCATGAGTACAGAGCAACAGAGGCCAGTTCTATTGAACCAACACGAGACCTAGCAGCCTCAGTAGGACTGTTTGACCTTAGGTAATGAAAAGGTTATTTCACATGATAGTGAAGGAGGACAGCCTTCTCCCAGCCTCATAGATAATGCTCAAAAACACATATACATCATGGGTTTTATTACTATAAAACCAGTTTTCTTGCAAATAAATATATAAATTGTTTTTAGTATTAATTAGTCTTACTATACACACATAAACATGTCATAAATAAATTTGCATATATATGATCAATTTTTTTTTTACCTCAAATTCTTAACTACTGAATCTAAAATATCACATTTAAATAATATTTTAACTATATATTATATGAATATGAATTTAAGTAATTATATTATAGTAGCATGCTTGGTTAAAAAGAACTTAGTAAAGTTTTTAAAAATTCCAAACCCTTCCATAAGGTTTCCTGCTTGGTTTTTAAATAATTACTAGCTTGGCGTTATAATGAAAGAAGTTTACCTGGTACCATACATATTCCCAGAGAACTCTGCATTTTCAATAAATTCACCGTTGTTGATGGACTCCTGCATTTTTTCCCTGGTGACGAAGTGGTAATCTGCAGCAGAAACAGATGGAGGATTACTGGTAAGACTCAGTAAGTTAAGAAGGTTTCTTATATGCTACAGAAGGAGAGTCCTTGAGTTTATCTCTAATCCATAGAAAACCATCACTGAAACTGCACACATCTTCAGACACATCTACTGGACTTCTGGTGCAGAGGTATGAGATATCAGATATTTCCCTGCCAATCAAAAAACACACTTGATGACATATTCCCTTTTCAGAGATATGACTTTTTTATCAATCAACATCAATGAGACAAAAAGGTCATTCCACAGCATTTTACCCAGGAGCCAGCAGGCCACACCATGGATTTCCATCAGACAATTTAATTCATGCAACCATGCATTTAATAACCATGCATTTAATAAAGAAAAATAGTGTTTTTCTAAGTAGTGCTTTAGTTTAGGATTTTAAGATTTTTAATCAAGTGCTCAAAAAATATTCAGTCATGGAGTAATTTCCCTAATTTAGTTATATTTTTAAGATAAATAACTGTCTTTATTCAGGAAAACAAGAGACACACTTGAGAAACTACAGGAAAAAGTTAAACAAATACATTTTTAGTTTTAGTATAGGTTTGGTGAAAATGTGTTCTGCATAAAACTTAGCAAAAAGAATATGACAAAGAATTGAACGATGACAAAACTTCCATGCTGTGACATTAAAAAAGAACACTGGCATTATAAAAACACTCCATTATTCATGAGAACACATCAACATCAAAGTAGTTTTAGGGTAAAATATTGTATTTATACAAAAAAAACACTTTAATAGCTATTAAAAACACTGCTTTGAACTTTTTCATGGTTTCATTTGCAAAGCAGAGGTATTTCATAAAATCCATGACATAGGTGAGTTGCTATGGAATGACCTATAAACACCACAGTGAAAAGCTCTGTGGACCCATATTTTTATGCTGTAGTGTGATCATGAATATTTTTCATCTAATGTCATTGTGATGTGAATGATCAGTATCATTTAAATATAGCCACTTCTATATTTAATTCCACATAGACATTAGTTCTCAGCTCCAGTGCAAAGTAGAGCCTTTGGTGTGCAATTACAGTCAACTGCACATGTTCATGCTTTTGTAGTAATTCCTCCACAACAGCCAGGAGAAGGGTTTCTGAAGAACATGCAGCATAACATGTAACATTCACACTACTCCAGGAGCCACATTTCTACACAAGAAGCTAAATCAGTGGTACTCTAAAACAGCCCTCAAGACCCAGTGCACTTTTTTTCGCTTGCTCAGACATGCCTGACTCTGGCTCGTGGTGTCCTTATGCCTAGAATCGGGTGTGTTTGAGCAAAGAAAACCAGTTGTGTTTGGTTTGAACTGGATTGAGAACCACTGAGAAATCTCTCTATAGCAGGGGGCGCCAATCTTACCTGCAAATGGCTGCAGTGGCTGCAGGTTTTTATTCTAAGCGTGACCTCACCTGATGTAATTAAATGGGTTTAATCTTCAGGTGACTGAAAAAGTGAGAATCTGCTTTATTAAATAAAAACCTGCAACCCACTGACCCTTTCCGGGTATGATAGGACATCCCTATAGCATTTATAGGACACAGTCATTAGCATGACAACAATGTGTAGTAAGAACTTTATGCAAGGATATGAAAAGTAGAAAAAAATGGCGGGTTTTTAAATGAATTACACTTTACTGCGTAGTTTGCACTGACAGAGTGTGGTGTCAGTCAGAAGGATGGAACTGACTGTATGAATTACACTTTATGAATTATATGAAGATACTATACGATAAATTACATCCATGTTCCATATGTATAAGATTATAGGATTAGTTAAACTGCAATGTTAATAATCACAACAAACTACTCTGTGGGTAAGCTATGCAGAGTGTCAACTAAAGTATGTGAAAATGAACAGTAGACTTCGGTTGCAACTGAACATCTTAAAGATTAGCCCGTGTTCTGATATTAATCTGGACATGTCCAGATGATCTAATGCTTGGAAAGCCAAGTAGGTCAATTAGCTTTTGCTATTAAGTTCAATAAACTCTTTTTTCCCCAAATAAAACAGTTTTAATGAGTTTTCATAACTTGCCACATTAATACAGAATTCAGTTTGTAACTGGGATTGAATGTATGTACTTGATTTCTTTACAGTATAATTTCTTTAATTTAATTTTATTGCAGTATAGTATATACTGGCTTTGAATGTGGCTCATTTAGTTATAATCCAAGCAGCTCACCTTCTTGCAATCATCTATTGACTAAGTATACTCAACATCTTCACTCTTTTCCATCCTGAGAACAAAACCTTACATTAACTTGGACATGCACCCAAAAGTATAGGACTTTTGCATATTTGTTAAATTGAATAACTTAACAAAGCTTGTTGTGATGCTAATGGTTTGCCAGGTTTCAGTGTTTGGACCACAGGAAGACTCTTAAGGGTGAACACATAGGACACATATAGAAAACACAGGGGGCTATTTTCAAAAGCTTTTTACTCCAAAGTGCACATTGGCATTGAAATGTTGATAACCAACATACGTTCTAATCATCTAACAGTGGCCTGAATTGTGAATCATTTTTCCAGGTTTGAATTGAGAAAGATGAAAGTAACCCCCATCACTCTCTCTCTCTTCATGTTAATGATCATAACAATCTGATGTAACGATAAAGATTCAGTAGCTAAAATATGATCTACACCTTCAGATGATACAGAAGATAGGACGTCTGCTACAGGTAGTAACGTTGCCCCCAGAAGCATTGGGAGACAATTGAGTCCTATGGAGAAAACAACAAAAGGCACATTGGGGAGAAAAAAGATATGTTTTTACCCCCACAATTTTTAGACACAGTTCACTTGGGAGTAAGAAGCGACAAAGCTTCAATGTCAGTGTGCTGTGAAGTCATGGTCAAGCCTCGTTCTGAGGGTTGAAGGGGCTTTATCAGAAAGGGGATCCTGGGTAGAGTGTTTTGGTTGTTCAATACCTGGGAGACTCAACCAACATTTGCAGGACACCTTCACCTGGGGATCATGACTTTATGTATTTGAAAGATTACGGATGTTGACAAGTCTGTGGAAGATTATTCTATGATGATTTGGAATCATGTGTTCTACTGAAATAGAATAATCTTTGTTTTACTGCTGGAAAATGTTCTATAAACGTTAACAATGAATTCAGGTTTCTAGATTTTGGTTTCTGTCCTACCTTTGCCATCCTCTTCTCCGGGACGAGGATTCCTGGTTGTATCTGCAATAGAGAGAAGCATGCTTGACGAAATGGATACAAGAGATTAGAAGAACGTTTGAGCTCTAGTTCGAAGGCAGAAAAGTTTACTTACGGGAGACACTGAATCCGAAGACTCCCTCATATTCTTTCATCAGTCTTTTGAGAAGAGTGCTTTTCCCAGCCCCAGATGGGCCACTCAGAACTACTGGCCTGGGTCCTGACATTTGCCTGGGAAATGGACAAAACACTTTGGAGATTGCCCTGTTGGTTGTTCCAGCTTCAGACACCCCTCTATAACATTTCGACTACTTGATAAACTGATCGTATGTGGAAAAGGCCAGTTAAAAGCACCTCAGTTAACAGAGCTACTGCCTCTGCCACAGTCATGTTCACATATAAAGCTCTAAAGTTTTCCAGTAACTCTACTAATTTTGACAAAGTCCTAGTATTTGGGAAGAATATAAAAATATTACTCCAAGCTTATTCATGCTGTGTCAACTTTTTCCCACATGCTTTAAAGTCTCAGATGTTTCTTTCAGTGCGTCTTTTCTCTATTTATTATGTTATTATTATCTTTTATAAGTCATTCAGTGCCAACTCACCTAGAGCCTGGTAGGTCAAATAAAAAGCTGTACTCCAAATGACAAACAGCTGCAATTTTTCAATATTCGCTGCATCCAAATCTAAACTGTGCCCTAAATATTAAATGACCTAAACAAGGGTTTGAAGAATGACTGAACTAAACTGAAATGAACCGAAATAAAAAACAGCGTAAAAATTATACTTTGCTTTAAATCTCATTCCATAACAATAAACTCCTGTTGCTAAATCGTTTATTGTTCTTACTGTGTAAATTAAACCCCACTTGTGTTTAATTCTGCATTGTTGCATTTCTTATATACCTTGCTGAGGAAGAAAATCAAGTATGTCACATAAGGGCAAGATAAACCAATAGAGATTCACTGTCCTGCTTAACATGATTTTTCAAGGCAACGTGTGGTACGTGTGTTGCTCTAAAGATCTAAAGACATCCTAAAGAAGTCTCTCTAGGCCAGGGAAGAGGATTAGCTAGCCATAAGCCAACAGAAACAGCAGAGGCCCAGTGACCTGATGCTTGCTTGACCACACGTGTCTGTACTAAACTTACCTCTCTTCTTTCCCAGGTCACATGACCTGGTTGGTCTAATTATACTATGCTGAAAAATATTCCCCTGGCATAGCAGGAATAATACTGCTAATAATATTGTTAATACTGTTAATAATGCTCCTAAAATGCTCCTGCTAAAATACTGCTCTAATAATACTACTAATAATACTAAACACTACTAATACTAGCCATTGTAATTGCTAAAGGCTCTTTCTTGTTACAGTAAACTCTCCAAATGCAAAACGGCATCACATACGCGAGTTTATTGAGTTTATTGAGTTTATTAACGGAATGTACACATGTAAACGTGACCTTTTTACTGAGCATACCCTGATGGTGCAAAGTCTGGACTGAGGCTTTAAAGTGATATTAATGTAAATATAATTACAAAATTACACAAAAAAATGTAAAGTTAAAAAGAAATAGCCCTGTAATGGTACATTTTTCTGCATCAAGGCACAAACAGTGTAAATATATCACCAATGTATGAGGTCAGTGCAACTATACCGGCAATGAAATATATACCTTTTTATATAATATCATCACTGGAGGAAGAAAATACTGGGGCATTGTTTTTTTTTATTTACTTTTTTCATATTTGGAAAGTATCAGCTGTGGTTTTGTTAAACTCCTATGGTAATCAGATCTATTTATTATTCACATAATTAAAAATAAAATGTTGTTGGAGATTCCAGCAGTGACTAAAACAATTACCCTCCCTTGAGGGTACCAGACCAGAGACAGTTGAATACCTTTTCTTTAAGCATGGGTCTGTATGTATACACACCTTGATATGTTTGAGTATGTGCATATATACACACCTTGAGCTTTACATTAGGTTACTACTATAAAATAGACTTTGTTTCTATTGGCTTTGACTCAAAAAACCAGACATTTATCTTCTAGAATGAACTCTGTAACACCCTCAGACCAACTATTCTATAAAAGTGTCTATTTGTTATACATACAGGCTATTGGAATCTCCAATAGGAAGAAAGAAAGTTTAGCTCTTATTGTAAGTAAATGTAAAAAATATTTAATTCGACACTACATTTGATTTGACATTAGAATTAAGTGGAGAGGGCAAAAAATGGAAATACAATAGACTGAGCTCTAAAGGCCCTGAAAGTGGTGGAATTTAAAATAAAGAAATGTGCAGTCCTTACCTTGTCAGTGCTTGAGCAGATATATCACGGACGAATGACTGTATGTGTGTATGTGTTTGTGTGTTTGTGCTTAACTCACTGACCTGCTGCTCCAGCTTACTGCCAGCAACAATTAGCACCTTAGCCCTTCACGCCAGCCAATCAGATTGAAGGCTGCATGTGTTGCTTACCATCATGTACTAAGAAGTTATCAGCCATGAAGCTTAATCAGAATGCATTTTATTGGCCATTTTATCAGAAAAACTTACCCCACTTTGTAGGTTCATATTAACAGATAGTTGCAAAACTTTTGCTAATGTCTCAGCTTCCCCTCTACCATCAACATGGACCACTGGAACACAGGACCACTGATGACCAGATATTATTTGAATTGGTGGACAAATCTCAGCTCAGTAGTAAGAGTGGCATGCAAATGTGATATAAGTGTACCAGATGCAGGTGTGCTTTTACATGCCACTGTCACTGCTAAGTGTCCAACCAGCAAAAGTCCAACCAGGACTCTGTGGTCAGACTCTGATCACTGAAAAAGGGCTAGGTTGGCTAACACAAACTGAGTATCAACAGATGGAGTGCAGTGGGGGGTGGGTTGGCAAGTAGCCCACCGAAGAAAACACTTGCCTGTGAACCTGGTGACCCCCCCCCAACTTCTACCATTGTGTCCTTGAGCAGCACCCTACCCCCAGTAGCTCCAGGGGGACTGTCCCTTTAACTAATGACTGTAGGTCACTTTGGATAAGGGCCTCAACCAAACATAATCATTCTTTTTATTGATTCTAGACCGCCATTGTGCCAATCTTATTATGATCATATGATAACAATTATGATTACAGATTTCAGATAATGAGTCACAGCACTAATGTTGTTTTTGTAGCCCTGTCTGGTTGTTGGCGTAATGTGTGATTGTTGATCGGAACTGGCTCACCTCTCTGGAAACTCTCCAATCGCTGATGAGATTGAGGTCAGATGATGGGCTCTTATGTCATTTCTAGAATGCAATAACACAAAACCTTCACTTGCTTACCTCACTGTATCAGCCCAGTGACACAAGACTAGTGGCCTAAAATCTCTAAAAGGGTAATTCTAACCTATACAGTAATCTAACCTTACGTTCCAAGAACACCCGCGTATAGTGAAAAACATGTTGTTGTGTTTTGGTAAAAAAATGCCTAAAAAGGCCTATTTTAAGGTGTAAACCCTAAATATGCCTCCAAATATCATTTAAACTCAGTTTAATGCATTAGCCATAAAGACAATGTAAAGGTAAAAAAATAATTAACCTTAAACATAGAACACTCATGCTACATGCTGCAATAGGCTTCTTCTAAAGCTCCCCAGCTCTGGGCTGTGGAACAGTGAAACTGCATTTTGTGGAGTTTCAAATGAGATATAGTGGCGACCTCTCTAATACCCATATGACTCAGTCAAGTCATTGATTGGCGGTGGCTCAGTGTGTAGGATACTTGCCTCTGAACCAAGAGGTCATGGGTTCGAATTCTACCTTCAGCACCACCACTGGGTCCCTGAGCAAGACCCTTAGCCCCAAGTTGCTCCAGGGAGACTGTAACCTGTAGTTAGGGAATGGAAGTCGCGTTTGATAAATACCGTAAATGTAAATGTAAGTCAACAGTGATTCAATATCTAGTCATCCCAGAAGAGGCTTTTACTGAAGAAAACTGGATTAACAGGTGCTTACAACCCTTTGTACATACCCATTTATATTTCACTATTTGGAGTTACTACTGAAATTCTGTTTTCACAGCAATATAAATATAAGAAGTCAGAATCAGAAAACTTACTTTATACTGTTTGAAAAATAAGGTGACACTGAGCCCAAAGTCCCTTGGTCATTCACCAACATGGAGAAGGTAAGAGAATACACTAATGAAATTAGACAAACTTGCTTTAAACATGATGGGCACAAGAAAAATACATGGTAGAAACTGTACAGACAACTTAACTTTAATTATTTAGCAACCAGAGCTCTTATGGGTCTACCTAGAAGATGATACATGTTTATTTTACCCCAACAGCATGACTTTGCCAGTTAAAACTGGGTCATATTTGGATGTTTAACAAGACAACGGTCCAAAACATACATCCAACTCCAGTCTCATCAAATTTTATTACTGTTATGCTGGCAAATAGAAATTACACACAGTACTAAATGCAGACTTAATACAGTCATATAAACAAATTACTGCTTGTTTGCTAAATGGGCATATTGAGGGGCACAACATTTTCCCAGTATGTTAACCTGGATAAATAAATCGAAATGAAATGTGCTGTAAAATATGCATAAAGGTGTCATACTTGTAAACGGAATAATTTGACCATGATATTAATGATAATAATATCATGATAATAATAATAATAATTCGACATTTTACACATGACTGCAAGCTTTGAGCTAATTAACCAAAAGGCCTCAAGGGTGGCAATAATTGCAGTGTGTGAGGGTACATACATGGAAATTAGGCTGAAATCTCTCTCTCTTTCTCTCTCTCTCTCTCTCTCTCTCTCAGACCTCGTTAGATCACATCCGTCCTTTTGGCCCTGCAGTGCGTGTTAAGGTGCTATAAAATCTGCAGCAGGTGAGTGTTCTCCTGTGCAGCAGGATTTAATGACCCATCATCACCTACACCCTGCCAAGACAGAACTAATCCAGCACTAACCTAAATCCTCTCAGACATACTGCTGTCCCCATCGCTGCCACTCCATCACTGCTTTAGTTGCCCCATACAGGCTTCATGTGAGGCCTGGGCTAGTTTCTCCCTGTAGCTCATAATAGTGTAAAATGTACTGTGTTTCTTTGTAGAAGAAGACATGTTTTATTATAGTGAAAAGATCTGTGTATTGTCTGTATGGTCATATTTTGCAGATCCTTACATTTTTGCCCTATTTTTTTTCTTCGTATGCAATTATTTATGTAACTATATCATAAAATTTGAAAGGACCTATATATTATAGTTTTCTTGCATTTCCCCAGAGGTTCTTTTATGATTAATTTGACATGTATATGACCTCTATTCTGATTTCCTATTATGATTTTCCGTGCTTTTGTATGGACAGGCAGGGCTGAACTGCTATAGGCTCAATAATATATATATATATAAACACACACATGAACAAAATTTGAGATCCATTTGAGATCCAACAAAATTTTGAAAGAAAGGAGTGAAATCTTTTAAAGTTGCAAAGGGGGGCCAACTCCATATTAAAGTCTATGTATTTGAATGCAATGTCATTAGAGTCCCTGTTGGTGCAAAGGTCAGGCATCTTAATACTTTTATATGTAAATTCAAGATTGTATGGACTAGGGGCTGAATGGTGCATTTTTTCCATCTCATTTGTTAATATTTTAAAGTTTGTCCATTTTTCTCCAAAAGAAAGTTGCAGCTGACCATCCTAAATATAAAAATGAAATACAGACACTTTTACGCATGAACATTTATTTATAAGTCATTAGTATCAGGTCAAAACTATCAAAAGTGCTTCATATTTACTCAGTACAGACATAAACAAAACTATTGCTACAAGCTGTCAACCGTCTCATGTTTCAACAAGAAGAATTAAATGTAAAGAGCTCTTGGCCTCTTTGAAGTGAAAGCAAAGTTGAAAAACTGTCCAGCTGAGATTTGATGTCCACATTCACACTCTTCACACTCTCCCACAAAGCAGCATGGTTTACTGACTATTCTTTTAAAGCAACAGAAAATGTTTTAAGGAGCTAAAATAAAAAAATTCTCATATCAGCTTATGGTTATTTTTTTAATGATCTGCTTTGAAACAAACATTTAACAAAAGAAAGAAGAGAAAATGGCATTTTGTATGTTGTCTTAGGAGTTAAGACATTGAAACAAAAAAGCATTTTTGAATGTGCCCTTTTAATTAAGCTAAACTCTTAAAAGATAAAGCCACAAAAGCTTCTTTGAGCAATGCTACAAAAGCATGAAGATCCATCAAACAGCTTAAAAATGATTTAATGATCTTCCATAAATACTTTGTATTGAGTGGAAATTCTTTAAATGAGGCTCCTCACATTCACACAGTTCATTTGCAAATAATGTGTCTTTTTAAAGCACTGATTTTAGCTCCCTTATAAAAAGTGTAGTCACCAATTCAACACTATGGTTACACTATAGGATGACTGTTAAAAATCAGGGGTGTGCCAATCTGCTGTATGTGTGTAGAAACTTTCAGGTCCAGACAAATGTACTATTAACATGTTTATGAGACAGTTCAGAATTGGTATCGGTATATTGGAGGTTATCAGTACTTTTTAAATCTCAAACTGCAGGGATAAATCATCAAAATGTCTAAATAACACCTAGATAAAATCTTTATCATCTAAATTATACTAATGATAGGTAGCAAAGGTGACTGATTTTCAAGAACGTAAAAACTTGACTCTATAATTAGAGGCTCAGTTTTAGAGTTAGATCCTCATGGCAATGCCAAGTTAAGCTATTAAATTACAATAAGAAATGTAAATAAATGTACAGTTTCCGTTGATTAACATCACATTTACACAAAACCATAGTTTGACCAAAAAAGAGAGTTTGATAGAGAGATGGAAAGAGAAAGTAACAGAGAAATTTGCATTTCTTTTGCTCATTTTTATGTAACATACCTGGAAGCTGTTTTACAAAGCCACGTTTTTGTGCTGTTATTGGCCGGAAGAAAGAGTTCATTATATTTGCATTATAAACGTTCACACAATAAAACCTGCAATGCTTGTGCTTCAAGTCTCTAGTGTGTAGGAGATCTGCAAAGTACAGCTGTCAGAACAAAATCTTATATTTTGTTATTTTATATATAAAAAAACTCAAGCTGCCCTTTACATGTTACAATTTAATGTATAGACCAATAAGAGTGATCAAAAATGACATGGAAAAATACTTTTACATAAACTTTCATTATGTTTCCCTTTCTTCTTAAGGTTTTGTTCCAACAGCAATGATACACATTAACAAGCCACTTTATTAGGAAAACCTACCTTGTATCTACACTCACTGTCATTTCATCAGCTATCAGCTCCACTTACCGTCAAGGTACACTTTGTAGTTTACAGTTACAGACTAAAGTTTATCAGTTTCTCTACATTTGTAATTTGTTAGGCCCTTTTTATGCTGTATCAATCTGCTCCCCGGGTACTGTGATCCTGGCTGCCCACTGGTGAATAGGTTAAATGCATCAATGCAGAGAAAGAATTTCATGCTGTTCACACTGTGTGCTGTGGTGTGTTGACAAAAGGTCTTTTCACTACATGTTCACTGGTGGTCTGAGCGACCACTGATAATTAGGCCAAAGAGGCTTTGATGCATTGAAACAGATGGGCTACAGTCCTATAAAGTGTGCCTATGTGGTAATTGGAGCTAGGTGTTCCAAACTGAGTGGCTTATTAGTTTATTTGGTAATTGTTATTGTGATACTGACTTTTGCAATACTGACATAATAGAGAACTGTATTGCCCACCTTTGCTGTGTCATCATAATGCTAAGAATTACTTTCAGAGCACAAACCTTCTGCAGTATCAAAACACTGGAGTGTCCAAGTGTAAAGCTCTGAAATGCTTATGTTAGTTGCCCAGACCCAGATTAAATCAAATCCTAGCGTAAATGGATTTTCAGTGGTGATTCACCACTAGCACGGCAGGTTAGCCCAAAGCTGCTCTTAGTCCTTGTCCAGAAACTGGCCTTCAATGTTTGGGTTTTGTTGGACATTTGAGATCCAGTCCATGGAGCTTTTTGAGCATTTCTGATGAGCTCCATCCAGTTCTTCTGTGGCCCAGTACAATGTCCAGTTAAAATCTCATTTTTTCCGTTGGTTGAGACTGAACATGCTGTGAACCGTGTGGGTGAGAGTGAGTTCCTGGTGTGGAGAGCAGAGTGCAAACAGGTCAATCTGTCTGAGACCAACAGTCACAAATACACGCGCCTCAGGTCCCCCGGGGAAGTGATGGTGTTACACTGCGGACACAGCTTCTTTGCTCCCTGTCAAATAATATCAGTTGCAATAAAGCATTACAAAGGGTCCTACAGACTTTATTTTATGTCAGACTCAAAATGATCATTTCCCCATGAAACTTTACCTAGAGTCAGATATATCAGGCTTATTTTATTATTAAAATATCTTTTTTTTTTACATACACACATATGTACATATACAACTGTATGTATTTTTGAGTAATTTCCTAGTAGGAGTGCATGCTTGTCATGTTCAGGCCAGTGGCCATTTAGGGCCGCTGCTTTTTGGTTCATGTTTTGGCTATGTTTTGTTTCTGGTTCTGTTCTGTGTTCTGGGGG
>JBBPDC010000017.1:16829186-16842036 GCA_037974485.1 Hemigrammopetersius urotaenia
CACACACACACACACACACACACACACACACACACACACACACACACACACACACACACACACACACACAAAGCATTACATATACAAATGTAAGTATATATTTAATATTAATGTGCATCTATGCTGTCAAAGTGAACATATTCTTAAAATATAACGGAAGTCAGCATGTGTTTTCTTAAATTAGACTTTAATTATTCTGAAAGTGACAATATGTCCCATATATAGTGCATATACTGATCAGCCATAACAAGAGATGGCACCAGGGTGCACTATGAAAATAAGGCAAGCTACTGGAGAGAGTGTGAGTGGGACCTGCGCAATTCTAGGCAGGTGGTTTTTATGTCATGGCTGATAGATATATAAATAAGTCTCTTTTTGTAATTACATATATGTTAATTGCTAAAACAAAGAAATGCTTTTTCAACTTTTTTTAAAAGTAAAACTGTTTAAAAAACTGCAAAAACAAACAAAAACCCTAAAATCATTATGAAGTAAGTGGCATTATGTTACTGTGTATATACATGTATATGTGTGTGTGTATGTGTGTGTATGTGTACGTGCTCTGAGGTCTGATATGAGGAATGTTACCAGTGTGTATGTGTATATTTGTCCTGCCCATCATTCAGCATACAGACATTAAATGAACAAGGAGGCTAGGGATTGGATATGGTGTGATGATCTACTTCTCTTCTGGTCATAATTATGCACCCCTATCACTGGGGACACTGATTTTATTAATGATTTTAACCCCTGTGCTGCAGAGCAGCTTCATATTTGAAATGTGTCCATGCACATAATTCTACAAGTGCATCAGTAAGTGTTGTGTAAACAGGGGTCCTGTGGATTGTTGGAAATTCTTGTGTGTGGTTTTGTCTGCTAGATGGCAGTAAACACTAAAGGCACAGAGCATGAAGAGTAAAATATCAAATTGCCCTATGACTTATCAGCCTGTGTTTAGGCCATGTGTGTGTTTGTGTGTGTGTGTGTACCTGTTCTTCCTCTGCTTTCCTCCTCTTCAGCTTCCCAATGCGAGCTATTCCAAAACAAACAAACAAGGCAACCTCAACAACAATAAAAACAGCAAACAAAAATGCTGCTGATCAATATGAGTTTACAGACAGCCTTGGGCAGAAAGCTTATCTAAAACGTTGTTCAAATGTGATGGGAAACACTTTCACCCAGCTGATGGAGCAAAAATGGACAGAAACATAAGATAGGACTCAATCTGATAATAAAAACATATGGATTCTAGAGAAGAGCAGCGCTCAATCAGGGGCAGGGAAATAGGAAAAGGAAAAGACGGGACTGAATTATTAACCAATCACTTATCAATAAGAAAAACCTCATTCATCCATCTGCCTGTCTTTCTTTCTGCTGAAGTTTCAGAATCTAAAGGAGTGTGTTAAGAACTTTTGATGGGTTTGTACCTAATTCCTAGACCAAACCCATCAAATTCAATGGTTTTGCCGTTCATGGGGTTTTCTCTTCATGGGGTTTTATTTCATTCTGCTTTTTCAGCTCCTGAACTGCTGTACTGTAGCACACATATTTTACATTTGTGCTTTAGCCTTTTATTTCAGACCAAAATTACCCAAAAGAGAATAATATTGTCTAACAAACATCAGTTCACCTACACATACAAATTGTAGAGTAGAGTATAATGGAGGCTTAGTGTTTTAGAGGAGTGTAAGCATTGCATTTTTGCAAAGAGCTGATTAAACTTACAGCCATAATTTAGTTGCTGGATTACATAGCTCAGTTCAATGTCTTTTTTAACTGCAGCTCTTTTTACGTATTTTTTTTTTACTATGAGGTGCTATTTTATTTATTTATATTTAAATACACATGACAATACACATTTGTTTACGGCCTCCTCTGTACTCTTTATGAACTTCGGCCTAAATCAATACTCTAAGTTCTTCTATAAAATTGTTTTTATATTTCAGAAATTACTGCTCAAGTGCTGAAAACTGCTCTAATTGACCCTAGGATACAGAATCATAACATAATAAAACTTAAAAATATTGTTTAAGTGAACAGTTAGATCTCACTGTAATTGAGCATTACAACAGTGCAGATTATTGAGCATTACAATAGTGCAAACTACCCGCAATCACATTAGGACACACTTAAAACTGAAGTTACTGTAATAATATCATACTACTGTAATCCAGCTGTAACCGTGAACACATCACCAGTGTTTTTGCATCCTTTGTTTATGTGTTACTATACAGTTACTAGAGACATTGATTATGAAAGCTAAGTGTTATGTAAAATTATGATTTTTCAATTTATTTCTAGACATTTTTTTTCTTATTGCCTTATAAGGGAAATGGTCAACAGTAAGACAATTAAGTAAATATGAACATAAAAGTATATACAGAAGTATGTCTAGTGAAAAACATTAGTCTCATCTGCATATCTAAAATATACTTACAAAATGTATTCTTGCCAAAAATATCAGCTTCAAGTTATATCAAGTTATATTTTGATCTGTATTGTTTAAACAATTACCTTATTCACCCGCAGTGTCTCACCTTCACAGGAAGTCTTTTAGTATCTATTACTATCCCTATTGTAGGATTCTACCATTGTGCTTGTGAGGGTGATTGCTGAGACTTTAAGCCCAAAATAAATCTGGACTACTAAACTGCAATGAAAAAAAGCAATTGAGCTCATATAGAAACATAATGTGTGGGTGTCACTTTGGATAAAAACATCTACCAAATTAATGTAATCTAATGTAATTATGCAGCGTTTTAATAACTCCATTGTAGTACTTTTAGGGACCTTTCTCTGGAGGAATGCTTCCATTGTAATCAGACTGAGCTACTTTTACTATAGTCATTAATTTAACTAAAGTTTAACATAGCAAAACAAAATCTATTGTCATGCAAATCTGTATTTTCCTTAAGTGTTAATAATCAATAGGATCATTAATCTTTATGCGGCCACAACGTTATCCAAGGAAAAGTGGACAGGGGCCATAACCATTCTGTGCATGTGTGTGTGTGAGAGAGAGAGAGAGAGAGAGAGAGAGAGTGTGTGTGTGTGTGTGTGTCATAACCACATCTTAGGTGACCATCACACAGGAAAGGGTCATTATTAATAGAGAGATGAAGATCAATAGTCTGTAACGAAAGGCCCGTCCACTCTTGACTAAAAAGCTGTTTAAATCTCATTCACTGTGACTAATCGGCCTGGAGAATGATTATTTAACACAGCACAGCTCAGACTTCTCAGGAACTGAGGAGATTGGATTTTTTTTGTCTATGACTTATGAGTAACCAGTATGAGAGGCGGTACTGGAGACTGAAACAATGAACTAGGACGGCTGTTTGATGTACACACAGAATATATTTCTATTTTATAAGCTGCACATAATGCTGAGGTAACTTTCCACTGTGTGTGTGTGTGTGTGTGTGTGTGTGTGTGTGTGTCTGTTTTAGAGGGGCATCAATGACTGAACCGTGTGTGAACAATGCTACAATTCATACATTTTTGTGTATTTTTGGACTGCAGATATTCTGCTGTTGGCAGTCTTACACCCCTTTCTACTGGCAATGCTTTTCTATGGAAATTGGAAGTTGCGTGGTTGCAACTGAAAACCCAAATCGCGGATATTTTTGAATAATATAGATACTTTGAACACTCTGCAAAACGATACTTTGAACAGACCTGTACATACCTTACCAACATTAAAAACCACTTTGGATGGCAAGACTTTTTTGTAGTGTGAATTCAACAAGCCATAAACCCATTAGTGCTTTTACATGAATATGTCCCAGTTGTATTTCATGTTAAAGCCAGACAAAAGAATTTGAGAAATTGAAAGACTGATCTGATTATTCATACCGCTCAGTCTTGTTTGTCTGTTGGCTCTCACTCGCATAAATGTCTGTAGGGAAGAAACACAAAACAGAAAAAAGCTATAAAATTACACAATAACTTCCATCATCACTTTCTTTTTTGCAACATTATTACTCTAAATGCACTGTCTATTAGTAACCATACGTCCACTACAAAGGTATTTGTAAAGGGGGGATAACACTAACTGGGCATCAACCGTGGAAGAGGTTTCGATTGAACGTGAACCATTCATGTCACGTATGAACAGCACAACACACAGTGTGAAATGTGTTGTCTGTATTTAACCCATTCACCAAGTAAAGCAGGGGGCAGCTGACAGTGGACGCCTAGGCAGCAGTGTGTTGGGACAGTTCCTTGCTCAAGTGTACATCAGTGGTGTCACTGGCAGTCCTAGGATTCAAACCCACAACATTCAGATCAAAAGGGCAAATCCTAATCACCAGGACACCAGCTGCCCCACTAATGAAGTGAATAGGGAGTCTGTATGGGCTCTGTTGTGCTCTCCAACAGAACACGCCAGTGATTCAATTACCCTCCAGTAGATGGCAGCGCTTATCTGTGTACTGAGGTTCATTTTTGGTTCATGCATTCCAAACCACTGATGTTTTTACATAAAACAAGTTAACCCTTAAAATGTTACCAGTACAGGATTCATATTTAAATTATTATTTATTATTATTATTATTATTATTATTATTATTATTATTATTATTGCATATTTTCATACTACATGTCTTTGTCCTGTCTGTACTTTTGGTCTTGTGTTCAGTTTTGCTCTGCTGTAGTGATGGTCCTGGAAACACATTGTTTCATTTCACTATGGACTATGACAATAAAACCTACTCGACTTAAAATAGTAGTTTCACTGTAATTCAGTGTAGTCACTGAATATGAGCAGAGCTGTAGTTTATTCATCCAAGGCATTTAATGTTAGTCTGATGAAGCAAATATGAAGAAGAAGAAGGAGGAGGAGGAGGAGGAGGAGGAGGAGGAGGAGGAAAAGAAGAAGAAGAAGAAGAAGGAGGAGGAGGAGGAGGAGGAGGAGGAGGAAAAGAAGAAGAAGAAAAAAAGGAGAAGGAGAAGAAAAAGGAGAAAGAAAAGAAGAACAAGCAGTAAACATAAGAGCAGGAGAAGAAGAGGAAGAAGAAAAAGAAGAAGAAGAAGAAGAAGAAGAAGAAAAAGAAGACATTGATAAGAGAATTTAATAAAGCACAGGGGTCTCACCTGATACCTGTCTGAGTGAATGGCTTCGTCGGCCGGATGTGGTGAGGAACCGCCTTCTCGCTTAATGTGAGCAGAGAAGCATGGCTGGGAATAATCAAGAAAACCAGAATCTCTTCATTCGCTTGTAGATGCATTATGCACGAATAATAATAATAACAATAATAATTTATATATATATATTAAGCAAAACTGTTCTTACTAGTGATGTCTAAATTCTTACATTTCAGTCACATTTTTTGTCAAAATCTATGACACTAATCACACTTGCTCTGCTTCCTGATCTTAAAAATGATTTCCACTGAAAAGCAGGTAAGAGTGTGAATTATATTTGCTTGTAAAAATGCTTAATACAACACACAAAGGGTGGAATGGGATAATTATCTGTAAAAAAAAACAAAAAAACAAAACACTTTCCCACAACTGCTGAGCAATGCTGACTGAGCTCAGTGGCAGCAATCAAAAAGACTGAGGTGAATGAAGGCTAGTGAACAGAGATGGCACGTAATGTTTACCTTTGGAAAACCTGAGGAGAGACACTCTTTCTGTGAAGGGCTTGGACTGTAAGAGAAAAAGAGGTCAACATTTAGGCTCAGCTGAAATACATTCTCTTTAAAAGCATGTGATCAGCTGGATCACTGAACAGCCCATTGCCTACAACACGCTACAACACTCACACACTTTCTTTTTCTTCTTCCCACTTATATGATCATTTTCCAACCTCTTTTTATCCCTTTGAATTCCCTTGACTGCTTCTTTTAGTGTGATATTTGAAACTCTCTTCTGATTGGGTGCCCTGTGTAGTGCCTTGCTGTAACCTGAATAGATGGTCATATTTTATAATCTATTTATGGTTGTGATATCACATCCATGATCATTTTCATATGGGATGTTAATACAGCCTATTTTCTGTCCAGGGACTAAAAATAGAGCAACTTAAGTAATTTCCAATAAAGTTTTCTGATTAATCTGAATCTGATTCTGATAATGGTACTGTGGGGTAAATTGCATGGACTCTGCTCAGGCTAGCTGATCCCTTCATCAGTGAAATGAGATGATCCACATTTAAAAGGCAGCCCAGACTGAAATGCATGGAATCTTCATGGGAGGATAAAAATACAAACCTTTAATTAAGAGAAGAGCTAAGAGAATTATGAAACAGGACAAAATAGTATTTTCTTTACATTTCTCTCTCTTAAGCACACACACACACACACACACACATACATACATACACACACACTCACACATGCACACACGCATACAGCTACACACGTAGTCAAAGCCATCTTCATTCTGCTTTCCCGTATATCTGAAACACACCCTTGGGCCGAATACAATTTGACACAATTACTGTCAACGATTCTGTCACTAAGCAGATTAGAGTTGTAATGTCTTTATTGAACGAATCCTTCATGTGGAGCGAAAGCCTCACCTCTTCGCCCCTCCCTGGTGATGCTGATGTCGGGTTGGTATGATTTGGCGTTATTAAACCCGCTGTGATTTTCACCAGCATCGCCCTGAGCGTGAGAGGCTGTGAAATATGTGGCAAGGAATGTGAGGGTGTGTATTCTGAGTGGTGTGTGTGTGATGGAGGAGGCCCTGAGGCTGCTGATGAATATGCCATCATAACCTGGAAGCATTTAATGTGCTGGAGGAAAGACATGGCTAATGTGTAAGGGGGGGTGTATTGTGCATATTGATGTGTGTATTGGTTATGCATGCACATTACTTGCCATTGTCTTAACTAAACTCAATCCCTGTTAAACATCTTCCATTCAGCATTTCAGCTGGGTTGTCTCAGTTCAGTTTGATTCAAATTAGCTCAGTTAAGTTGAACTATGCTGTATTTTTGATAAAACATGATAATTACAGCATTGTTCCAGATATTGTAGCACACTTCAGGGGGGTTGTGTGTATGTGATTGTGTGTACCTCAGGTGTAGCTGTGTGAGTCGCTCGATCTCCGTCTCCATGTGCTCCTGCAGGTCCCCCGGCCGCAGTACAGCCTGACAGACAGGGCACATGGGTGCCTGGGCATCAAACACATACTTCACTTTACCTACAGAACAGAGGAGAGAAACAGGAGATGAGAAATAAATATAAAATCAGAATTACACAAAGGATTGCTGCGAGGCTCCTGCAGTTTAATCAGAACCCTAATTTAGACTCTGCTGCTTAAAAACTCTTGAAGGTCGTCTTTAGCAGGATCAGGTGTCTTAGAGAACCCCAGAGGTAACTCTCCACTCCTCTGCACAGCACACAGTGTGAAATTCTTTCTCTGCACTTAACCCAAGTAAAGCAGTGGGCAGCCAGAAACACATTGCCTGGGGAGTAGTGTGTGAGGACAGTACCTTGATCAAGGGTACCTCAGTGGTGCAACTGACAGTCCTGGGATTTGAACCCACAATCTTCAAATCGCAGATCACTAGGCCATCAGCTGTCCCAGGTTGTCTTCAGCTTTTACAACAACTATTTCAAGCTGTAGTCAGAACCTTAAATTTACAATAATCTATGAAAGGGAACGTCCCCAGCAAAACATACACTATCCAACGGTATGTAATTTTTTCTCTTGTTAACAATAAACTGGTGTCTGTCAGACAGAATTCCAATCTCAGCTGTAGCCTCATAGGGTTAAACAGGAGGACAGATGTGTTCAGATACGCTGACCCCATTTCAATTTTCCTGCTCCTGAGAATACCGAAGTGTGAAAATGCATCACCACAGTGTCTCACTCTAACTGCCACGAGGTGAATCACCTACATGTATCTGCTGCTGACAGATTGGAGAAATCTTTTAACCAAATAAAACCTGTCAACTGCTGGGTAGGCAGCAGCATGACAGACGAAACGGAGGGCAGCAGCTCCGGTCACACTTTCCTCCACTGAAGCAATCACCTGCTAACAACAGGCCAAATGAAAGCAAATAGATGTGAATAAAACATGCATCTACATGCGAGAGCTACCTGGTCTCGTGCCCTTGAGAAAGCCCCGATCGTGAGCACTCTTCTGCATGTGCTTGCGCTTTATCCTAAATGAATTCCCTGACATGCATGGACTGCTTCCTCATCTGCGTTCTGCAGAGCCAGCATCAGTAAACAACAAAAATCTCACACCTGAAATTGAATTTATAACCAAACCACTCCCACAGATAACGTCTCCAAGTAATAGAATGATAAGAGGAATTAGATTTGTCCTTTTGTCATCGCCCGTGCATTCTTTCCCTTTTTCCCTTTCACCCCTGAACTTAACAGTAACTGCATGAGACATTGTTGGAAAAAGTACAAAGAAAATTCAAAGCTGCTATTTTGTTTTTAGTTATAGGCCAGCTGTACATCTTACAGTGTCAAAATGCTGACTGGCACAGCAAATTGTGTGAATTACCCAAACTATTCATTTACAGATACAGTGCTGTGAAAAAAACTATTTGCGCCTGCCTGATTTCATCCATTTCTACATGTTTGTCATTCTAAATGACTTCGGATTCTCAGACAAAATGTTATACAAGACAAGGACAACAGAGGAAACATGAAAAACTGTGTTGAAATGATCATTTTGAAATAAATATTTTGCATAACCTACATCACCCATTTGAATAAGAATTTTCCCCACACACCTAAGATGTTCCATCTCTAGCAGAACAAATGGCAGCCAAATGCTTTCGCCAACTCTCTTTTGCACTATTTCTTTTCTTTTTTTCACACTGGACAGCCTTTCAGCATGAACTCTCCAGAGGGTCCTGAAGGTCCAGCATCTCAGTGGAGTTCAAGTCTGGACTAAATTTTATTTGGTTAATTGATTGATTGAGCAACTAATTACTTCTAGTTTTTTCACACAGGATCAGATAGTGTAACTTTTTTCCTTCAATAAATAAAATGATTAAAAATGTTTTGTCACATGTAAAATTTTATTTGATGATCTGAAATCTGAAGATGTGTCATCTGAAATGACACAGAAGAAATCAAGAGGGACAAACACTTTTCACATCACTGTAACTGCCCTTACCCCTCTTAGTGTTTTGCCCCTATGTTCCTCTCACATTAAACAGCATGTAGGGAGAGAAACTAGAGAAAGGTCTCCTTTTTTGTAAAAAACACCTACACACACCTGACAACTTAAAGCTTATATCTTATCAGCAGTATCCAGTTTCGTCACTGCATTGTACGCACAGACCTAAATGGAGTTTAGCCAGTCAGATCATGTCACTTGCCTTTGCTCTTAGAAACATCAGAGGGACATTAGAGGGTCTCCTGGCAGACATGCTCTCGGTCACACCCTGATGCCTTGAAATGACGGGCTCAGTCTTCAGGCAAAACATAAAGGTCCATCTCTTTTTCTGTGCAATGGGATGACTACACATGCCAGCATCCATATGACAGCTGCCATCGTCACGGCGACAGACTGATTCCGAGACAGCCGTGAGCTGACCTTTCCAGAATGCCACATCTCATCCGGATGCTCCATCACATTACAACAATATGTCAGGAGCCAAAAAGGACAATACTTCAGGCTCCCAATTCCTTGAGCTGCATGGAGGAGGGTCAGCATTTTCATCACCCAGGGCCTATTGGCGGAGGGATTCTGTACACTTGATTGACAGGAGCAGGCTCAGGTTGCTTTGGGTGTTTTATCAACATGTCATAATGGCAAACGGTGAAGAAGCAATGCAGACAGACCAACAAAGCAAAGGCGGATCTGAACATCTGGGTTTAGCTTTGACTTTGACCCCCTTTCTCCCTCATGTTCTGAAGACCACTTCAGGGATTTACTGACAGCAACTTAAGCACCATTCAGACAGGACTCATTTACCCCGCATATGTGATCTGTGCATATATTGCAAGAGTGGGATGGTCTAAAACATTTTATATGTATTGTATAGTTGCTTGCAAGTAGAAACCATGCCCTGGTGTTTCCTGCTATGTATATCAGCTTAGTGGATTAACACTTTGGCTATGGAGTTTACAGCTAATCATCAAATTTAAAACATAAAACTACAGTGGCTATCTTTTTTGTCCTTCTGTGTTTTAATATACTGTCACTCACTTCTGATTGTCCAATAATTATAGACATAGTTTTGTGTTATTTTTTTTTAAAAGTTTTATCCTCCGGCTACCCCAGTACTTTCAGCTTTGTCTTAGAATACTGTAGCTTCATATCCAATTTTTAATATAAGAGGTTTAAAAAGAATAACAGCTGATGTATAATTTAGAATATATTTCTTTCTCTGTTGTAGGTTAATTATTTGTAATGGCATTTCTGGTGGTATTTTTTGTGTGCATAAAGCCCGCTCCCCTTAAAGAAGTGTGAAACTTTTCATTTGCTAACATGAGATTTCTACAGTTCATAAAAAGTTACTAACATGAAACGAGAGTAATCCCGTCCAAATACTTCTTTAAAAAGAATGGCAACACCATAGAAATCCATAGAAAACATTCTAACAAAAAACACTGAGTTCCTTCCTGTACATAAGTTTCAGCTTTCATAGCCAGTCTCCTGCTTCAGGCCATGAATTTCTTCAACCATTCAGTGCTGTCGTAATGGGAACTACCTTTGAATAATCTGAGGGCAGGCGGAAGGCAGAGGAAGGTGTGTGGGTGTGTGTGTTGAGGGGGGTTTGCTCTCTGGCAGATTTTCTGAGAAGACTCGCCGTTATTGAAGTCAATTGGCCCTCTCCACACCTGCCATGGTTAGCCCAAACACCGTCTGGTTCATATTTAAGACATCAAATGTTTCATTTTATACAGGGGGATTTCATCGTTTCTTAAATATGCTTTCTGAAGTGGATGCGAGTGGGGGAAGGAGGGGGGCTGGATATGTAGGGCGCAGTGAGCCGGTTTTTATTGGAGAAAATAATGGGCCATTGAGAGAGCCTATTTAATGGGCAACATAATAGGCACTGTAGTAACACATCTGCTGTAGAAAGTCGTTTCCTTCGTTTTTCAAAGGTACAATTTTTTTTATTCTT
This sequence comes from Hemigrammopetersius urotaenia, assembly GCA_037974485.1. Lineage (NCBI taxonomy): Eukaryota > Metazoa > Chordata > Actinopteri > Characiformes > Alestidae > Hemigrammopetersius > Hemigrammopetersius urotaenia. The sequence continues at coordinate 16,840,241 of JBBPDC010000017.1, forward strand.
TCTTTCTTTAATCAACTTGCAACTCAACCGCTCTGGCATCGGAGATGCTAGAAACAGCCACATGAAGCAGGTCCACTTTTAGAAGTCTCTCCTACAATAAACACTAATGATCATTGTGTAATATGTACTATGATTAAGGACATCGGTGGGTAAGAAAAGGAGCCTGAGCAATATTAGCCCACTAAATCCCACTGCGCTCAACTCCAAGAGCTACAGTGCTCCCTTATGGGTTTCAAACTACTGGCCAATACATATGATCAATCTGAAAAACACTTAAAGTATGATTCTACCTGTCAAATCAGAGAATTCCTGCTTTTCACCTCCCTCTCGCCATTCAGTCAATATCCAATGTGCCTGTAATTTAATGGTTGATTTAAATTGTAGAGCTCAAGTAATGTAACTAGGTACAGACACACAGGACTAATATGTGTCCAAAAGTATCCAGACATTCCTTTTCATGAGTGAATTTAACTTGCATTTGTTGCCTGCAGGTGGTCATTGCTTATAGCTTGCATAATCTCCATAAAAAAGCTTTGCCAGTAGTATGAGATTGTCTGGCACAGGTGCACATGAGCCTGATGCCAAATAGCCCAATGTCAAACAACCTTTAGACTGATATACAAACCCCTACAACTGGTCTCTGGAGCAGTAGAACTAGCTTCTTTAGAGCGATGGAGCACCATTCAGTACCTCTGGGATGAGTTTGATTTGTGATCCAGAACTAATCCAACATCAATACCTGATCTCACTAATGCTCTTGTGGCTGAATTCACCAATTCCTCACAACAATGTTCCAACATCAGCCTTCCAGGAAGAACAGTCACTGTCACTACAGGAAGGGGGTGATGAACCTCCAGGACTCTTTGATTTGAGAATCAGCACTGGATGAGCAGGGGTCTTCAAGCCTGGGCACCTAGTGTGGGTTAAAAATGAATTTGACAAGTAGTCAGATTGCTAAAAGTCTTATAAATGTCTTTAAAAAGGACGACCTTAACCAACAAAAAGGGACTTTCCTCTAAAACATAAAAGACTAGTCTGCAGACTCCTGAATAACTACAGGACACTGATGTACCTCCTGTTTATCACTGACTCCATGTCATTAGTGTAAAGTCTAGAGATTAGTGAGATGATCTCTGTTAGAAATGTCTTCATAAAGCTGAAGAATAGACATCAACAATGCTGCAAGCCAGGATTCATCACATTTCCTGTAGAAAATCCAAGAGAAACAAATAAGTCCATGTTCAGCCTTGATGAAGGACGAACAACTCAATAAATGAGACAGCCATGATTAAAGGAATGGTATGGCAAAAAATTACAAGGCTGCAAGGCTAAAGGTGCAAACAAGCACTAGAAGTCAACAGTCATCCAAGTAATATCTGAAACTACATTCCTAAAACATTTGTCAAACCACTCAAACTACATCCAGGTCTTTATTAAGGTGCTGCAGACCTGTGGATGTGGTTTAGGCCACAGTATAACTTACAGTGAGCTCTAAAAAATAAACAAAACATTATTGTATTTATTTGAATATGGAGGAATCTAATCCAAGATCAGTCCAGCCAAGTTGTTTAAAATGTATATGCAAAAAAGATTTGAATGAGATTTGACTCTTAGTATTTGTTAGCAACTTTACACTATAGAAACAATTATATTCGCCAAATAAACTGCAGTCCATCTTTTGAAGAAATTATTTTTGAGCAAATAGTCACTGGAAACACTAAATAGAGAGAGAGAGAGAGAGAGAGAGAGAGAGAGAGAGAGAGAGAGAGAGAGAGAGAGAGAGAGAGAGAGAGAGA
>JBBPDC010000017.1:16842136-16858472 GCA_037974485.1 Hemigrammopetersius urotaenia
AAATGCAGAGGTTGAATTTCGTGCTGTTCACACTGTGTGCTGTGGTGTGTTCATGTATGACAAATGGTCACTTTCACAAAAAAAAAAAACAACAGGAATATATAAAACATACACTTTTGACCAAGCGAACAAAACAAGTTGTATTGACCATGGAGCTCTGTTAAAAAGGAACATTTACCCTAGGTTAGGATATCACATTCAGATGATTCCAGTTGTCTTCTTACATAAAACAGGGTTTAGTTCCTTCACATAGGCTAAGAAGAAACCACAGCTCAAAATAGCAACATTATATCTCACACTCCCAGAGAGTGGTCTTAACCCCCAAACATTTGGAAATTTCAGCTTAGTGTTGACTTGCAAATCATGGCTGAATATAGGCATAATAAACCTGCATCTCTGGTTTGATATAGATTCGCATTTCACTTAACAAACTCATTATTTCCTTAAAAGCTTAAATATCTGAAGCCTGTCAGTAATAACCAGATTACGGTCTGCAGTGTTAAAGTATGGTGGACTATTAGGGGGCTAGAGGTTAGATCTCAGATCACCTCTGTCTTCACTCCTGCGTTTGGGCCAAGCTGTGTGACATAGATGCACTATAATGTCTTTTAGTCAATTAACCAAAATACAATAACAATATTCGATGAAAAAAAATGTGCCTGTTGAGAGGGACACTGCAGTTCTTACCATCCAGACTCTCTCTCATTCTGAGATTGCAAGCAATTTCCAGCTCTTTTACATACTACTTTTGCATACTGAAGGCATGATACTACAAGCACTGTTAAGGAAACATGGGAAATGGATCATTTTAGTCTCATTAGGATACATATCTCTGGGCAGCTATGACACATGGAGAAAAAAGGTATTGGACTGCTGCTACTCGCCATATTTAGTATCTATTTTGTATCATTTAAACATTTTCTAAATCACAAAACAATAGACACCTTGGATCTCCTTCCTGTCTATTTGCAGTTTAACTGGTCTACTTCATGTGCTCTAGAGCAGCGGTGTCATTCATATTCCATGTTAATGAGACTCAAATGGCTCACTTTCGTAGTGCACTATATTTAATATTAGGGTGAAACTATTCTGACGTATGTAACATTGTATTGGCAATAAAGGGTCAAGCTGTCATCTACCATTGAGTTCACTCTACCATTGAGTTTGTTTTCACTCTGTGGGCCACTGTAAGTTATACCCCGCAGAAGTAAGTACCCTACCATAACCCTGAGACAGCGGGTGTATGTTAGTGTTATTCCTCCACCAGGCCTCACCTGTCGCCAGCTGTGGGAGCAGCTGCAGCATCTAATGAAACGTCAGGAAGATAATTGAGGCAGTGCTCAGTGTAAAGGTGAAGGAAGCACTGAAGCAGGACCAGGTTGGTCTGACTTTAGAGCAATTGTATAACTCTTAGTGAACTACACAACACAGAGTTTAACTCAACTATGTAGGCGAAAGTCTGAGAGTATCACTTTAATCTGTTGCTTCAGATTAACTTAGACATAAAGATGCTGCACAATATGGAGGACAAAATCCCTCCAAATTCATTCAGGTATTTGAGCATAACTGTTAAATTTAGACTTTACCACCACACTGTCAACAAGAATTGCTCAAATGATATTTTTGTTGTTTTCTACACTGGCAAAAACGCTTCTGAATAGTTATGGTGTTAAAGCATTGCAAAACTGCAAGACTGTAAAATAAATTAACTAGATCTTCTGTTGCAGTACATAATATGAACACTGCAGAAGTTGAGAGAATAAGCAGCGATCAACAGGGTCCAAGCAGTGAAAGGTGGAATAATTTGACTGCATCAACAGGAGATAGAAGATCATTTGAGTTTTGTAAATGTTATATTGAGAGAAAATAAATATGTACCAAACTATGTCAGAAGAACAGAGGAAAACATGTTGTTGCTTGATGTAGTGGGGTAAAATGAATTAGCCAAATTTCATTAAGACTGGTCATTCGCACAGGCTATATTGCCTACTGAATTTGGATTGGTCTTTAGTGACCAATTAGGAGTAATGTAAAAGCGCACCAAATTTAAAGATTGAACCTAAAGCGATTCTTGAAATGTTGCAGAACCCCCCTACGGATGAAATTTTGCATAATCTCATATTTTGTGTTAGCCATGTGGGGCTACAATCATGCCAGGTTTCATGTTGCTAGTCAGGTCTAAGTATATGAATTTGTTAAACCGAAAAGCAATTCAAGAAAAAAATGATGGTGATTATAGTGTTTTATTCTGGAGCTAAATGTAGTCACTTTATATCAAAAGGCATTTCATCACAAATATATTTGAATTTACAGTAGCAGATTAAAGCCCGTTTTAGTGTAATTTAGACATTCAATTGTGATTTCCACAGAAAATCCTTTTGTTTGGAATAAGACTGATGAAAACAGCCTTATTACACACTAGCCAGTGAAGTACAGTGTGCACTAAACCATCACCTTTCTGTCCCTATGTCCTCCACCGCGTCCTGCAAAGGTGAGAATGGAGCAAAAGGCGTCCCCAAAAGAGACCCAGCCAGTCCCCATTTAATCAAACAGTACCATCCCCCGTGCTCCTGTCTTAAGGGCATGAAGATGAAGCAGCCTCCGAAGTGGACAGGAGCAGTTACTTGCCCATAAGAGTAGCTCCTGCCTGCTGAATGAGAACATCACCTCATCTAGAACGAGAATGAGCTCTTGTCATGCTGTAGGCTCTAAAGGCCTTAGGGATTAACATATGCTCAATTAGACGTTGGGCAGTGTCCTAAAATCTATACTGCGAGTTCCACTGTAAAACGAGAGAGACGGTGATTTAGAAGTTTATTTTCATCTTATGCCAAAGCACACCCTTCAAAGACAGGTCATGTCTTTGGAAAGCATTTTAAAGCCCAGATGTCTACAGTGCATTTATTATTTTGTGCCTGAAGGTTTATTGAATCATCATCACCATCACCACTGCCATCGTCGTCTGGTGATGGAAACCTATAGGCAGAGATGAAGCCCATATTTAACTCTGCCCAGCAAAAAAAGAGAACCTGCCTCTACAGATGTATGCATCTTTTTGCTCTCCTTCTCCATCCTCCATCCTCCATCATCCCTCTGCCACAGCCAGGCTGCCGGACAGTGACGTATAGCCACAATTAGCCCAGGAAAGACTTCGATTATGATAAACACCCTTCACCCCTCTTAGGCCGTGATTAACAGGCCCTCCTTCACTCGAGCGCAGCTGATAGAGATCATGTCGTTTCGCGTCATCACTCCTTCCTCTGGATAATAAACCGCTCTTGCTCGCATCTCCTGCCTCTCTGCTTCCTCACACACACACATACACACACACACACACACACAGCTGGGGTAGCCATCTTTATCATTTACACTCGGCTAACAATGCAATGATCCTTTCTGGGAGGCAGTGGACTTATATCTATGATGCAAAACTGCTGCCACTTAGGAGGGGGTTTGGGAGTATACTGGGTTTTTTAAATCTGTGGTTCGCAAACTGGTTAGGAGAAAAGGGGTTTCAAGGAGGGGCATAGAAACATTTCAGAAGTTGCATTTGTTGTTGGCATGTTTTAAATACATTTTATATTTGATTCAATCTAGTTTGGCCACAAGTAAGGGAGGTTGCAGCGACACTTCATATCCATAAAGGGGGCATCAGACTTAAAAATAGTTGTTAATAAAGGACGATTATGTGATGAAAATATATAGTAACACAATGAACAATTTACTAAACAACATACTGAACATTATAATATACAGTGATATACAATCTACAATATGAATATAGTCTTGTATCTATAAATATAAAGATATATTAATATTAATATACGTATAAGTATTATTTATACTGTAAACATATATACATACTATAATATAAATCCATGTACATCATCATCATCAATATAATATATATATTGATGTTCGGCTTATAGCAACAAGACAAGCTCAGTAAGATACAGTCACCCTGATGGTAACAGATTTGACAAATGAATCTGCTGTGATGAACTGGAAACACATGAAAAAAAAGAAAGAGAGAGAGAGAGAGAGAGAGAGAGAGAGAGAGAGAGAGAGAGAGAGAGAGAAAGAAAAGAATGATCGCCTTTCGACTGTGTTCTGTCAAGGGAGAAATTACACACTTACTGGTTTTTTTTCCAAAGACGATGGTCTCCATAGATCATTCCACTGGATTTACGAGCCAATTTTCAACATGAAATATAGACACCAAGAATCAATTTTACCACTGTGTCTCAGACCTACACCTCCCCCCGTCTTAAGAACACACTGGAGCTGCCAGATTTCCCTCTGGCATTCTCTCTATATAATATATATATATATATATATATAATGAATATATATGAATGAATATGAATGAATTTATGCTGAATATATTAATCAGCATAACATGTTACAATTTGTCATTTTGATTGTCATAATAGAGCTCACGTGTGTGTATATATCTAAATGTGTGCATATACAGATAGATAGATAGATAGATAGACAGACAGACAGACAGATTAATTCATTCATATATTCAGTATACAATGTAAAAAATCAATCTGAAAAGAATGAACGTAAACATAAATCTGAACATAAATCTGAAAAGAAGAAAGAGTCCTTGAAAATGTAACACTGTCATTACTAATGCGCTCCTCTGTGTGCGTAAATTTGAAATCTTTCATGAAAACCAGTTAGTGAAAACTTTTATCAGATACAATAAATAAAACCACTAGTGATTTTGGAAGTTGCATTTTAAATGTGGTGCTTTGAAACATTTGATTTTAGAAATATATTTTTAGTCATTAATCCAAAACATATAGTCTGTATCTAATTGAATCTGAAAATGTGTGAAAATATATTACAAAGATCCAGAATTCACCTTACACACTAATATTAAAAGCTGCTGACGGTCATGCCTCTATTAGCACTCACATTTGTCAAGAGAAAAATGGAAGTTACGTGTCAATTATAAACGCATCCATCATGTCCTGCAGTGTCATAATTCAATTTACTGGAGATGGCTTTATCGTCATCAGTTCATGAAGTCATGCTGAGGGAGTGAGCTCACACTGTCACACTGTTATTGATGATCAGACCTGCCTGGGCTCACAGACAAGAAGGGATTGGCGTTCCAGTCGGTCTAAAATGGTATAAGACTGAGGCAGTCACATTAAATCAAGTAAATGTGAAGTAAGTCAAGTACATACTTAATTAAAACAAACAAAACAGGTTTTTCCTTTTAATTAAGTCGTTTTCAATCTACTTTTTTCTTGTTAATGTACAGTAAATAAACAGATATGCATAGTTTGTTATTACTCAGTTAAGTACATTTTTAATTTTGGGCTTTTTAATCAAAGTTGAGTTACTCAATTAATCAAAAGTATCCTAGAATACATCCATAAAAGCAGCATTTTATGTGATGAAAATACTTTAGAAAAACTTTCCCAGGCTTACTGCTTATTTGACAAACTGATGAAGAGTCATTGCTTAATCTTTGTCAGCCTCCTCAGAAATGGTGGATCAACAAAAATCACTCTAGGTTACATTCACTCTAGACTCTGAAAGATCACAAAAAGACCAAAGACAACAGTAAGGATCTGAAGGCCTGCTGTCAGTGATCTGCCATCAAGTTAACACTGAACAAGAACAGTGTGTAGGGAATAATAGCAAGGAGGAAGACATTACCTTCAAAAAAGAACATGAAGCTGAAGACCACTGAAAGACTTTATGTGGACTAATAAGGCAAAAATAGATCTTGATTACTTAAATTAGAAACTTAATGTTCAGGGGGAAACAGAACAATGCATTCCAGCTTAAGAGGTTGCAGTGAAACACCGTGGTCACGGTTAAATATATTGGGTCTATTTTCTTATCTATAGACCAGGACAGCTTACTACCAAATGATGGGACTATGCACTGCTTCAATAAATGATCCATAAAAATGTGTCAACCCCCGACTAAACTGAAAGCCATCAAAAGATAGGCCTTACAGTGAGATAACACTAAAGACCCCAGCAATTGTACAAAAATAACAAGCAGAAAAAAATTTACATTTCACAGAAAAATACCACTAAAATCACACCGAGCTGAAATAGCTCTGTATGGGGCAAAATTCCTCGAACTGATCAAACAGTCAAAGGAAATGTTTCGCTGAAGTTATTGTTGCCCATATGGGTCTTGTACAATAGTTGGTTCATATACTTTTGCCAACAAAAAAAAGTTTGTTTCACTGCTTTCAACAAATCAGTAAAGAGCTTGTAACTTTGATGTATATCTGAAGAAAATTGAGGTCTGCTTTCAGAAAAGAATCGAGAGAATTCATAAAACTTAAAGCATAATAGCATGTACATTCATGAGCTGCCATTTTGACAATACAAATGAAAACGACATAAATGCTAATAGCACCCTCTTGTGGAGATTCTTTACTAAAGCGCCCACTTATAGTCAAACGTGAACACACCACAGCACACAGTGTTAACAATGTGAAATTCTTTCTCTGCATTTAAACCATTCACCAAGTGAAGCAGGGACTGCCACCACTGAGGGGTGCCCGAGAAGCAGTGTGTGGGGATGGCACCTTGCTCAAGGAAACCTCAGTGATGACACTAGCAGTGCTGGGATTCGAACCCACAAATTTCTGATTGCAGAGGCAACTCCCTAAGCACTAGGCCAAAAGCTGCCCCAACAGTATACACAAACTAACCAGTTCTGAGGTCTGACCCTTACAAGAAGAACAAGGCTTTGGAGTCTGTTGCTTTGGAGTCAGATTGGCGTTAAACGGCGTCAGACTAACGCCAGTCGAACGCCTTGCTGACGTCGATCAAGCGTCGCTACCAAACGCCACAATAACGCCTATGGCGTTCAGAGTGCGTTCATTTCGAACGTGCGTGTGGACGAGGCCTAATACACAACATACAAAGTTGTTCTACTCACTTGGGAATTTCCCAGATTTTTACCTGTCGTTTATCCCACAGCTGAAGCAATTTCCTCCTCAGATTCTGATTCTCACTGAACAACACAGATCCTGTGTATACCTACCTGAGCTCCAAGGTTGGCTCTCTGCTACCCAGGCAGGCTCACCACTACCTTCCCTGCAAGCCTTTCACCCCCCCACACAAGTATCCCTACATTCACCACCACTTACAGTAACCAAGCACAGTAATCCCCCGATTTCCGCTGGGGTTACGTTCCAAGAGCACCCATGTGTAGTGAAAATCCACTTCGTGTTTTGATCCAAAAAATGCCTAAAGATGCCTATTTTGATAGAGTAAACCCTAAAAATATGCTACCAGAACATTTTAATTTCATTTTGAACTCAGTTTAATGCATTACCCTTAAAGAAAATGTAAAGGGAAATAAAAAAATCTGAATCTTTATTGCTTAAAACTGAGAGGTAGCTGCATAATAAAGCATGTGCTTGAACACTTACACCTGATTCCTTGCATCTTGTTTGCAGCTCTAGCAGCTGGCAGTATCAACAGTAGCAATAACGGCATCAGGTAAAGCAAACCTACTTCAAGTGCCTTTAAGTAAAAACTGATAGTTCGAAATAAACAGTTCCAGAAAAAAAGGAGACCACTGCAAAAACAAATATCCAGTTCCTCAGGTTTTATCTTTTATAGGTACAAGTACTGAACTGAACAACTAGCAGTTTTTAAGAACTGCTAACAATATTTAATTTCCAAATAAAAATATTGTTCTTTAATACATCAAAATTAGAGAAATGTAGAGTTTACACAACTTGAATAATTCAAACAAAAATCTTTTGTTCTCTCAAACAAAATGGCAATAATTACCTTTGATGTACTTCTAGCAGTGTTATGCCATCCAGTCACATTGCAAGAGGAGAGTGTTGCTAATCAGTACCTCATAAAGCAGAATAAGGTGCTTGTGTAGGTATTTAACAGACATGGAATGGTTGTCATACTCATAGAGATGCTGATTTAAAAATAAATTGCAGTGGTCTGTATATGAAAACTGGCCAAATAATGAACTGCTGCTTGGAAGAATTCCTCCTCAGAGTTCTTGTACTCCCAAAATTTGAACTCTCTTTAAATACGCATGACTCACCATGCGTCCAGAGTTTGCATGTTTGTAAATATGAATGACTGGGTGTGGGAGCCAATGCGTGTGAAAGCAAGTGAGTAAGAACCACAGATGTTAAGTAGCTCCATCGCATTCAAGAAAATGTGAAAAATATATGAAAAATGCCAAAAGTGAAAAAACACAACATTTATTAGATTATTTAATGGGGATTCACAGCCAGGCATTTGTTCTGAATACAACATTCAGACTGTACAGGGCACTACAGCAGACATTTGGCCAGATGAATGAAGTGTGGGTGTCAGAATTGGGGTTTATGGAGGTGGCTGACAGAATGGCACTTGTAAGCACATTTCAATATGAGAGTACAAAAAATGGCCCAACCTTTAATAGACTGTCACAGTAGGCTCAGAGCAAGAAAAACAACTTTACATCCTAATCCAAAACAGGCAGGATCTCCCTTCGCTACTCTCTAGAAATTTACATTTGATTCTCTGAGCTGCTCAGCAGCATGAAGATCGGGCAACAGTAAAATACGATGTCAGCGGTGGTCTGTGTAATGGTGCCATGGACTCTTACAGGGAACAGCAAAAAAAGTTTGTGGAAAAAGTAAACAGAAGGCAGAGGAGGTCATCGTGTGAACACAGTCAGTGGTGAAGATAAAATTGGTCTTCAGCTGCTGGAGTGATGAACAGCCTACAACCTCAACCTCTTGCTACAAACCCCATGCTCAGAGATGCAGACTGCTTAAGAATGTCCCTTTCTTTCACAAAAATGTCCAATGTCAAGGTTTTTTTATCTTCTTGATCGAGGATGAACTGGAGGCGGACTCTCTGCGCTTCCGCTGTGAAACATAGTTTAAAAGCACATTTTTTTCAGTTTTAGCAGAGACACCAAACTTCACAGTTGCAAATCATTAACTTTGGAATCACACATCAGTGGTTTATAAACCATAAATAAAAGCCCCAGGAATTACATCAGTATCACCATATGACAGATGTTTAGATCTGGCTGATATTTAAAGCTGATTTTCACAGACATTTATTGTACTTTAAAACAGCAGAAAAAGAAGATAGCAGAGAACAGAAGATGCAAAGCACTGCCTTTTTTTTTTTTTACAGACATTAAACATAATAAACTAAGCATAGTAAAAACACTCACTTTGTAGGATATACTAAGAGAGTTCTATCATCTTACCGAGTTGGGCGTGAGTGGTGCTCCCACTACATCAATAATCTGCTCCTTGGCTTCTGTTTTGATCTCGTCAGGTCCAGGCCAGGCTTGGCTGTCCGGACCCCCACCGCTCTCACTCTGGGGCGTCACAGCACCCCCTGCCTTCAGTAGGGCCTCGTAGCGGTGCCGCAGCATCTGCTGCTCGTACTCACAATTGCTGTGGGCCTGCTTGAGCTCATAGACAAGGACCAGGTCGCTGCGGAGCTCGTTAAACATCTGCACAATCTCCTCAGTGGGCATGGGGTTCAAATCTACAGTGCACACAGACAAGAGGGATCAGACAGGAAATGTGCGATAATCCAGTGTTTGTGTCTCTGTCCACTGCACACCAATGTTTAGTGCTCTCTAGCCTAGAACTTCTCTATTCCTGAGGAAACACTGGTCTGTAATATTTCATCTATACTTAATAATTAGTGGTTGGGTCCCTAGGATTACAGTTAAAAAAAAAAAAACAACAAAATAAAACCTGTTGTAGCACACCTGTCCTCCTCATTGGAGCAATGACCCGATCAAGATTATCAAGATATTGGGGTGAGTGACATAGAAGAGCTGCAGTGACATATTCTGACTTATCACATTCTTTTAATGTTTGCTTGTGGTTCACAGACCTACCACAAATCAGAAATCTGACCCACCAGAAATCTGTTACATGCATTCTTAGAGGGTTCAGTTTAAATCTTGGTACCTGCCCTGGACATTTTTTCCCCCTTGTTTTAATACCAAGCCCAGTTCATCAAATCATATATCATTTAAATGTCCAAATTCCTGTTTGGGATGACTTTTAATCAAAGAGTAAAGACCCAATTGCCTGCCTTTTATCAGCTGTGTTTTAATCACATCATTACGCATCAGGCTGGTATACCAAAGGGAGGCACGATAAGTTTGACAGAACCTTAAAACCAGTTCTGGCAGCGCTAAAAGGAGGGGAGCTCTGCGGCAGTCATGGTAGCTTTTAGGCTAGGGATCGATTTAAAGTGAGGCACACTAGTGTCAGATGACAGATTATGAAAAACACTATTATTTTAAGGGTTATTTTGAGGAAAAATATAGGAACTTGTTCAGAGATGCCAAGAACTATCTGAAATTCAGAGACCCACCATGTTTCGTTTCATTAAAAGGTCCTGTTCGATTGACATTGGCCAAGTGCTTTTTGTGCTCAAACACACCTCATTCGACTGACCAGGTGATTATCAATCCCTGCTTCTGCTAACAGTGTTTTAGAGCCAGGAGACCATGTCTCTAGGACTGACTTTAACAAAACATTACACCTTTAAAGATGTGTGAATCCCAAACTTTGAGAGCACTCACCGACTCCTCGCTCAGTGAGGATCTGCTCTATCGCTTTTATCTTCTTCTGCCCCACAGAGCTAGGCAACTTCATCTGGAACACAGACAAAACACTCAAAACTACTAAAAGATTCAGTGATACATGAAAATGTTTGCTTAGTAAACCCACATACAAGCTCACTACATTCAGCTCTGCAGAAGCAGAAGCCCGTGAAAGTCATTAGTTTGTATGACTCACATTTTGTACATATATTTTATAAAAAGTCATTTTGTACATGAAACTCTTAGTTTCATCTTAGGCATGGGGATATGATGAACAGATGAATCGGACAAAATTGCATATCTGAATTCCATGAGGTCGAGCAGCAGGGTCATTTTGAGCACTTTCAAGCTCAAAAGACTACACGAAGGAACGAAGTGAGCGCAGTGAGATAAAAATGAGGTCATCTTTCACCCGTAATACCCACGGAACTCACTTCAAAACAGGGTTATCCACGCAAGCTAAGACCAACAGCTCAGCAGCCATGTCTGAGTCATACGCTACGAGTGCTCCTCCTAATGTGCTCTGCACAGAGCGACTCCGCTTCATCCGTCTTTATGAAGAATCCCTTCGCTTTGCGAGCATTGCTCTACCTGTGATGGTGTTAATTAATCATCCTTTAGCCAGTGGAGGGAGTCATAAACAAGCTTGCAGACTCTGCAGAAGAGATGGAAGGCAAGTCTCTTCCTAGACCTTGCAGATGAAACACTGCACTGCATCTTGGGTTTGAAGCTAGATCTCTCTTAGACTAGGCCGTCACAAATGATAACGAGCCCGAGATAGCACTGAATCTGTCCTTTGGGTGTGAGATGATGGACATGATGCATGTCAAATAATTCTGATCTTATTCTGAATTTTAAATTAAACACTAAATATTTAATTGGGCACTGCGAGGATCCTGAGAAACATTGTTTTGGAGTTGGGATGAATCAAAGCATTCACATGATTCAACAAACTTATGTAACTCTGGTCCAAATTTAACCCTGCCATCACATCAGTAGTTCACTGGTGTGTATAAAATATTGTGTCCTTTCATTGAGCCCCATCACCTGGCAGTTACAAATTACATTGCTCAGAAAATGCATTTCCAAAAATAGGGCAGTGGTGAAATGGCAACAGATGAAGCTGGAATCAAAGCTATGTTGAGGTTCAAGCTGGACTCACCCTTTGGCTTCGCAATGAGACTCCTGCTGATTTGAAGTCAGGGAATTTGATTCCTGCAGTTTCAGGTACAGCCTAGAACAGGACAGGACACAGCAAGAAATTCATTTTGAATGGATTATACAAGTGTCAGGGTCAGACTAATAGGTACAACAGAGTTGAATGAAAAAGCTACACGTGTGATGCTCTTTAAACAGCATTGCAAACAGGGGTATAAATCTATAGGTAAAATGTACTGTTTCTTCTAGCACACAAACATTCTGTGCTCCAAGCAGTTATTCAAAACCTGTATTTTGTTCCTATATTAAGGGGAGCTATTACCATAATTGAAGAAATTAACTAATACATGCCTGCTAACTTTCTACAGAGGTTCAACAATAATAGTATTGCGGATGAAATTTTCTAGTTTAAGCGGAAGAAAATCCTCTCATAAGATAATGACTGTTAGGAACTTACAAACCTACTAGCTCTTAAAGCAGGTTTCAAGTGGATGAGCAGCTTTACATGTTTTTTATTCCACTAGCTGGGAAAAGCAGAAGGAAACCAGATCGCTAACATTACTGCTAAGAAGTTAAATATTTATTAGCCTCTGCATCAATGTATTTTAGGACTGTATGACATATTTGTATAATGTAGTGTAACGCGGTGAGAGAAAACTAGAATTCCATTGAATTGACATACATAGAAATGACATAATGTCAATCTTTTTTTATATTTGCTTATCACCCCAGCCCTGCTAGCCTTAGATTACACTCATGGCGCATGTTTAACTTACTTCAGTTCAATAGTTTTCCCACTCTAATATAATGCAAGCAGCTATGTTTAATGAGATATGGCCCTTGAATTAATTTAATCAGTCTCAGAATTAAACAGCTAGGTAAAAAACTAGTCCATGTAAATGACTCATTTAGTTTCTGCAGCTCAAAAAAAAAAAGATGAAATTCTCTGTTATTGTATGTGTAGCAGTGTTGCAGCCATTACCGGTTTCTCTGTTTCTCTTTTCTGTGGGAGTTTCTTCTTGGGGGCCTTGCGCTCAGCTCTGCGTAATTCGGTTGTGCTGTCAGCGGCCGTGATCAGTTTCTGAAGGTCCTGTGCCTTCTTCTCACGCTCTTTCTTGCGCGTCTCAATCTTCCTTAGCTCTTGGATCAAGTATTCCTCCTCTGCCACCTACAGGAGGAAGACAGGAAAGCACCATTCACATTCAGAGAAAGTGCAATTAAAAAAGAACAAAAAAAATGCACACTTGAGAAATAAATGGAGGAATTGAAAGTCTCTGTAAACTTATGACATACATAGACAGCAGTTATATTTTGCAAATGGATGCTCTGAATAATGAGCTTCGAAAGTAGTCGAAATACAAATGCTGCAACATGCAACCTGACACTGCGCTGCATTAAATAGACATCATAAGACAATCTCATCAAAACCCTACACAATAACCAGCAAGCTATCAAATGTGAAGCTGCCTTTCACCTTAGTTTGAGGAAATGGGGGAGATAGAGAACATAGATGAAGTCAATTAAAATAATTAATTGGTTAATTTGCATTTCATCCCCAACATAATGTTTCTATACTAGTAAGAAAACGATTTCTTTCTCCATGTGTGAATATATTGCTGAAGATATGTCCACACATAGACAGGGCATGGAATTCCACTGTTCGTGAATCAGTAAACATCCTCAACATAAAACTATACAATAGTCATTTACCAGATGTTGTTACAATCATACTTTCCATATCTTCAGCCGAAATCACGTCCTGTAATGTTCCCTTATTAAGACAATATCTTAACTGGCAGAAGGAAATTGACAGTCTAATGCTGAACTCTCACCTGCTCAGGTGTGCGATTGAAAAGTCTCTCCAGCTGTTCTTTCCTACGTCTCTCATGACCTGCATCAAAGATGTACACTTTGGGCTCAGTTCCTGTGACAGCTCGGACTTTTGTCAGCTTCCCACAGATATTATAATAACGCTCCTTCAGGTCCTCCACAGAACGTCTCTGAAAAATGATCATATCTAAAATGAATATTAAATGCATAATATACAATGTTTTATAAAATCATGTTCGTGTACAACACTCAGGGTATCTAATGAATCAATCACTATTCTGGAACAACTGAGACACAAATAGCATAGTTACTCTGTACTGCTGGTGGTCGTAGCGATCATGAATAACAATGAAACGAAGGTCAAATCGCTTGCACAGGTCAAACAGGTGATCCGTTTCTGCTTTAGTCCAGCCATCATCGTGGAGATACATCTGATACTCCTGCTCAGAGTACACAGGAACTTGGACAGTCTGAGAGAGCGAGAGCGAGAGCGAGAGAGAGAGATATCTAGGGGAGTCATTTTATACTTAAATACACACAGGATTTCCCAGTCCTACTCTCCCATATCTGCGTATATAATCTTAAACATGTTTGACCAAATACATGCTTATAAAAGAGTACTATAATTAATCAAATAAGCAAACAAATTAATTTATTGACTAAAAATCTATAACTGAACATTTGAATTCCGCCACAAAGGCACCAATCATTAACCACAATTATGGGTTTTTTTGTTTGCTTCACTAACAACTCCCTTAAAAATGCAGCCGCTAGAAATTGTAGGGACACCACCCAACATGAATGTAAACCTTTCAGGTTCACCTTTCTTTCACTACCTTGCATCTATTAGCTCTAAACCGACCTACCATGTCTTATTCAGTGTCTTATTCAATATTTTTTGAAATACCAAAACACCAAAAAACAACAAAACAACAAAAAAAATGTACAACATGGAGCCTTTTAAAAACAAAAATGCTCACATCACACTGCCTTCACTTTCAGTCTTCCACCTCTACCTCATTCTGTGTCTCAGTTTCTCTATTTCTCTCTCTCTCTGACATTGTGCCAAAACCTTGCTCCCTCACTCATCTTCACCTTGTTGAAACGACCAAATGGGTAGTCCTTGCCCTCTTCCACCGCTCGTCTCCAGTGATGGAAGATGGCTCCATCTTTCCTAGCTGGGTTGGTGAAAGGCATCCACTTCCACGGCCGGACCTTCTTACAGCCAAGCTTCGCCTTCACTGTCCGGTAGCCCTGTGTAGTGTCGCTGGGTAATAGTGGAGGTGCATCCCTGTAGAGAGGCACAGAGAGACAGAGAATGTTAAACGTGCTTCATAATACTTAAAGAGGAGAAAGCATTGCTGCCCGCTGCTTCATTTGGTGGATGGGTTAAATACAGAGAAGAATTTTTTGCTGTTCACGCTGTGGTGTACGTATGACAGGATGGTCACTTTGACTTGACTGCTCAATTTGATGATTGTTTTTATTTATTAAATCATTAATAAACTGAATATTGAGCTCAAAATTTAGAATCAGATTTAATCTGAAAATGTGTGTTCTGAAACTAGAGGATGTTCTAGAAGATGTGAAGATAGCATTCTTACTTTTTGTCTGAGTACAATAAAGCATAGACTTCTCTATGCATTCCCTCGGGCCTCTTAAAGGTCAGTGTCTCTGTTGTTTTCTTCGTCTTTTTCTGAAAGTCAAAAGTGAGAATACTGGTAAATGTACAGGACTATGTATCAACCTCTGTGTTGACAATCAACAAGGAATAGCAGTTTGTCTTTATCAATTACCTTGTCTGAGTTGATGATATCTTTCTTGCTGATGGGTCCTGCATCATTGTCCCCTCCTGCCAACTCCAAAATATCTCTTACATCAGCCCCGGTAGCCATGATCTGTACAAAAGAAATACATTATTAACCACATGATAAAAGGGGGGCAATTATTTGTCCAAGTGCAGCCAGCATGTTTAAACAAAGAGGCAAATATGATCTTAAATGAGTAACTTGGAAGCTTTGCACTAGATCCTGAAACACTACTGAGAGGACTTGATCACATTCAGCCACAAGAGTATTAGTGAGATCAGGTACTAATGTTGAATGATAAGTTCTTGATCAGACACTACTCCACCTCATCCAAAAGGAACTGGATTGAGCTAAATCACTCTAGAAAACAGTTCCACTGCTCCACAGCCCCGTGCTGGCAAGCTTTCAACCACTCTAGCCAACACTTGGCATAGGGCACAGTGACCTCAGACTTACAATATATTGACAAAAGTTTGGGACCATCTGACCATTCCACTAAAAGGGACTTTAATGACATTACATTCAAAGATCTTCCCTTTGCAGCTATAACAGCTGCCACTCTTCTTGGAAGGCTTTCCACAAGATTTTGTAGTTTCAGTGAGAATTTGTGCTCATTCATTCTGTAGAGCATTTATGAGGCCAGGCACGGATGTTGGACGAGAACGACTGGCTCACAATCTCCGTTCCAGTTCATCCCAAAGGTGTTGGATGTGGTTGAGGTCAGGGCTCTGTGTGGGCCAGTAATGTTCTTCCACACCAAACGTTTCCAACCATGTATTTATGGAGCTTGCCTTGTGCACTGGGTATGGACATGCTAGAATAGAAAAGGGTAGTGATGGGCTAGTTGAAGCGAGGCTCCGAAGCGCGTATTGAGTATAAGGGGGCGTGGCAGACGAAGCCTCGCTTCGAGGCGTGTATCAGCTAAGCAGAAAACCACGTGA
>JBBPDC010000017.1:16862554-16887973 GCA_037974485.1 Hemigrammopetersius urotaenia
GTGGGAATGAAATATAAGTTCCATAAAAAATAAACAAAAGAAATTTTGTCCGATACTCGCTCATACAAAACACGAAGTGCCGGCGAGATTCACCCCCATTTATACAGAAAGCAACACTTGGGATGAAGCGCCGACGTAATGAACCGAGGCTTCGTTTGTCATTGGTCACGTGGTTTTCTGCTTAGCCGATACACGCCTCGAAGCAAGGCTTCGTCTGCCACGCCCCCTTATACTTGATACGCGCTTCGGAGATTCATCTGCCCATCACTAGAAAAGGGCCTTCAAAACTGCATCCACAAATTTGGAAGCATGGCGTTGACCAAAATGTCTTGGTATGCAGAAGCACTAAACCTGCCCTTCACCAGAAGTAAGGGATCTAATGCATACTCTAAATAATTTTGTCCACATAATGTACATGCAGTTGTACATTACATTATGCAAGTTGTGCATCTCATTCCAGTGGCAATGCTTTTATGTGGAGATTATCCAAGCTGTATGTTCATTTAAATACCTGTTGAAGGTTAAGAAGCTTGTAAAAACCGAAAAAATATTTTAAATGTGGGTTGACAACAGCATCAAAGCTTCCACTGACACTTAACAACACTCTGCTGGATACTGAACAATAACACATTGAAAATGTGTTGATATAATAACAGATCAAACATGCTACTTTACTAGGTTTTATAATCTCTTTTTTTTTTAACAAAACGGGACAAAACTCTTATACTAAAGTCCCTGTCCCCTTAGCCATGGTCCCTTCAGAAAGAGCAGAGTTCCTTTTACTGGGTTGGCTCGCACAGTTCGCTATTCCAGTAATCCAGAAAAAGAAGGGGGAAGTTTAATAGAAAATATAATTATGTATACTTTAGGACATAAATGACTTATTGTTTAAATTATTACAATCTAAAATCAAATGTAAACGTTCAAACTATTGACTTCGATAATATGTAGATGTAACATGGCCATAGAGATAACATGTCTTATTTATATAAAACAAATAAATGATCTATAGAATATAATAATTGAGATGTCCTCCATTTCTAAATGGTCAAAATCTGTCTCTTGCCATGTCAATTCTGCTTTTCTAGGAGATCCAGAAGAGAACTCCATACGAATCTAACAAATGATTGACCTGCATTAAATTGGCAGAAGCAGGAAAGCAGTTTGCACTTTGACATGATGGATTTATATCCCTGGTTGTCCTTAAACATCCTAAAATATCCACATTTATAGGCACTGAAGCAAAAAAATACTGTTTTACAGAATTCTAACATTTAGGGCGCTATGCATTATGAGCTGTTAGGCCTCAGAGTCTACAACGAGCTCTCGAGCTTATATGTAAGAGAATTTACGAATTTAAGACATCAAAAAACCCGTATATACCTTTTAATTTAAATTAGATTGTGAGGTCTGTAAACACAAGTCGCCCATTAGAATGAACGGGGCTAACTTAGCAACCATGCTAGCTAACGAAACATGGGAATTATTTAGTCCTTTTTTTTTATAAACAACGGCTTTACCATTTCCGTAAAGACATAAAATAATACAAATAATACAACAGTTGTGCTTACCTGTATTTAGTTTTCTAACCCAGGTTATTATTATTGTTTTTGCTGCTACCTCCCTAACTGAACTAACGAAGCGAGGTTTTCTCTCTGTGGTCCTCAGCATCCCACCCAGAGAGCCTGCTCGCCCCTAGTGGTGTGGAGGAGCAGCCAGCAAAGGTGGATCTTTATTATGGACGATGTTATTAGTTCTGGACTAATAGAGGGAAAATGTACTCCACTTATTAGTGTTTAATGAGTTATATTTCATGTAAAATAATGATTTTCCTCTCACTGGGGTAAGGGCAAAGTCAGAGTGACAAACATATTCAGGTGAACATTACTGCACTGTATGGTCAAAAGTACACCAGCTGAAACCTTAATGACCACTACACGAACCGAAACATTAAAGACATTGCATCCAGAAGTAATATACTTTAATTTGGAAAGATGGGTTGCGGTATTTAGTTTACTATTTCATTTCTCTCAGCACATCATCTTCAATGAGAATTTTTTTTTCCTGGATAACTCGGAGACCGAGTCCGCTACCGAGCGTGTTGGCGGCGCAAGTAAACTTTTTTTAATTTATGTGTAGGAAGCAGAAAATGGACAAGCATAAACATCTGAGCGCCTTTGACAAGTTCGATGGCCAAATGACTATGTGATGCTCTAGGCAATATCCTGCTGGGAAACTTGGGCCCTGGTGTCCAAGTGAATGCTATTTTAACGCACACCACATACTTAAACATTTCTCCAGACCAAGTAAACTCCCTCACTCTTAAACCTCAGGTGGTGAGGGTGGGCAAGTGTGTCTCTGACATCATCACCACCAGCACGGATCACCACAAGGGTGCGTACTCTCGCCACCGCTGTACTCCCTCTACATTTCTGTGTGGCCACTTATGGTTCCAACACCATTGTGAAGTTTGCCGATGACACAGTGTTATTGGGCCTCCTCTCCAACAATGATGATACGGCCTACATGGACGAGGTGAAGAGCCTGGCATCGTGGTGTCACAATCACCTTCAGCTGTACATCTGCCAGACCAAAAACTTCAGGGACTACAAGCCCTTCATCATTAACGGAGCTCCAGTGGAGAATGTGCTGCAAATATCTCCTCACACCTGACATAGACTGAACACATTCAGGTCCTGTCCAAAAGGGCTAGGCAGTGCCTGTACCATCTCCAGCAACTGAGGAGGTTCGGGGGCTTCTCAGTGATCCTGAGGACTTTCTGTTCAGGTGCTGTGGAGAGCATCCTCACACAGATCATCACATCCTCATATGGGAATAGCTGTGTTCAGAACCGAAAAGCTTCAGAGAGTGATCCGTGTGGCAGAACATCAAGCAATCCACTTATTCATACTTAAATGATTCAGAGACACCTACCAACTATAACACATCAGTAGGGGTATCAAATACACTTACCAAAAAAATACATGTACAGCTAAGTACAAAGCACTGACTGCCGATTTACCATGTGATGCCAAAACCCACAGTATCTTAAAGACAAGGGCCCATTTGGGTACATTCAAATTCATTCCATAAAGATACAGTATAAAAATCATAGGCCTGGCATAAACAAGGAATTAATTGCAGATTCTCCCTACCCAGCAGTAACAGTCTTAATTTTAGTTTTAGTCTAGTCTTTGCCTCAAGCTGTCATTTTAGTTTTTATTTATTAGTCTTAATCATGTCCATACTCTTTTTAGTCTAGTCAAGTTTCAGTCGATTGAAAGTCTGAGCATTTTAGTCTTATTTTAGTCCGAATCATCCATGACTATTTTCATCTAGTTTTAGTCAATGAAAGTTGTATTTTAGTCTCTTTTTTTAATAATGCAGTTGAAAGTGAAAGTGCCTAGGTATAAGTACATAGTTTTAGTCAAAACTATTTCACAATTTAAAGATTATCTTATATTATTGTTACCTTATAGACTCAAGGATACTGTACATCCATTCCAGACACGGAAGACACTCCGATTTGAACATGTTAGAACACACACATAAATTAAAATAAAATAACATCACATCAAATAAAATGAAAATGTGTGTGTCAGTTGCCATAAAACCCATATTTGTAAAACTTGTAAAACTCTTCACCTTCAGTGTACTGGCCTGAACTTACCTGAATATTTTTTTTTTTTATTCCTGAACAAATATAGTCTACACAACCAAATCAGAACAATTTAGGATCAGCTTTTTTGCATGAATATAGGAAAGGCTGCTGTGTGTGTGTGTGTGTGTCATTTCTCTCCCTAGCACCATATTGGCCCTGTATCCCAATACGCAGATTTAATTCACAGTGCCTCTCAATGGTCAAAAGTATTGGGACGTAACGTCATTCAACTCTAGTATGTACACCAGTGCTTCTGAAAGTATGACAGTATTTAAAATCCTGAAAACACACTTGTAAACTGAGGGTGGTGATGTAGTTTTAAGTGAAGCAAGAAAATAGAGGGAACCAAAGGAAAAACAGGCACATTCTGAGATCAACTGTGTCAATTACTACAATTTGATGTGATATAGTCAACAGTCCTTCTTCCTTTCTTTAACATTAGAATCATATTTATAGCGGAACAAAGAATTCACATCGGTTACGTTAGCAACCTGTTCATTCACAGCTGTCAGATTGAAGGTAAAAAGAAGGTAAAAATGTGCAGATATTTAACAGGTACTGCTTCTGAGAGAAACAAGGCAAGTGCCGATGACTGGCAAAAAAAGAGACAAAGGGGCCTGTGTTGTAAAGCCACTCTGTATCCTACTCTGTCTAAGCTCATAGAGTCCTCACTAGTAAGTTATGACTAATGCGTCATTACTAAGGTATCCAATGTGGATATAAAGCAAACCTGACCAAATCTTAAAATCTTAACCTAGAAACCAGATTTAAAAGAAAAATTTTGTCCTGCAGAGTGAATGAAGCTTTTAACAATGCATATATTACACAATCAGAATTGACAAAACTTTATTTATCCAGAAGTTCACATTTTATCTCAAGCAACAAATCGTTAATTGAAAAAAACAAACAAACAAACAAACAAACAAATTCCACACCAAATCAGAGGCAAAGAGAAAACTCTGATTTTACACACTCAAAAAATAACCCAAAATGTTTTAATTCCATGCAGAATATCATGTGAAATTACAGATCAACAGTGAGCGGTACAATAAATTTAACACCACCATTTCAAAACCATGCAAAGTGAAGCAAGGCTTTCCCTGACATAAATGCCTACTGCGTAAGATTACCACATTCAAAGATAAAAGTTAAGACGCCTTTACTGCAACAAAAACGATGGCCATTCACATCACAGCACAACTGAAATTTAACATTTATCTGGACATCATCTAAAATCATTTGATGAAGTGTGCATGACTCATACAGTTATGAATATGATAAAGTGTGTAATCATCTCAGTCACTAAACATACACTAGTGGTCAAAAGTTTGGAATCGCTGTTCAGAAGTTTGCAATCAATGTTTGTCCAAAATTAAAGTGTGTCCAGAGTGATTAACAGACCTGTGGGATGTTCGTAAACCACTCAGAAAGCTGTACTGGATTGATAATATTATAATAATATTCCATGGGGAACTGTCAAGACTCTCAGAAAAAAAAAGATTGATTCCTGGTGCTTAAAAATACATGCCTGTGTTTTTTTTTTACTGCATTTAATAAAATCATCATGCTTGTTGTATTGCAGCTCTACAAGTGATACATTATTTGTTTGGAATAAAAAAGGGTCAGTTGTGCCAACTGCTACATGCAAGTCACCAGCGCTAGTATAACCAACACACCATTTGAAATTCCACAGGGCTTATGGAAAATGCTAGAACACGATGGCATCATCACAAGGTTTATTTTTGAGCAAGGTTTCACATTGATGGAGCTACAATAAAATGAAGATCCATAAATCAAATCTTTATCCAAATACTATAAACAGATTATAACTTTATATTATTAATCATTTTATTGTTATTATTGTTAAACTTACTGTATATAATTATATTTAATAAAACCTCTGAACCACTGGTGCAGTTTATAATAATACTTAACCCCATGGTGTAAAAAAGTTAACAAAATGCTTAAAAAGTCATTCCAAACCGCTGCCGGTGTATATCGCAGGGAGTTGCTGGTGCCTCTCAAAGAGCTGTTGTGCACAACTAAGATCCTGAAAACCATCTGCACAGAGAAGTATAATACTCTGTAACGTTAAATAAAATCAGTTAAATAAAATCAGTTAAATAAAATCACGCATCATTTAAAACATCTATAAAATTAAGGAGGAAAATAGCGAAATACCTCTATCTGTGTCTACCTACAAAAATTTATTTTAATTCTCCTTCTTTGAGTGAGAGCATGGAGAAAAATTATGCATCTTCACACTTAAAAACCAAAAAGGATACAATGAGTCTTCAAACTTCCAAATCTTTTTGCATTATGTTGCAGTTCTGAGCCTTAAAAGTTCTATTAAAATTCTTACATGATTCCATGTTTTTGGCTTAGTGTGCTTAGTTTATCTTCATGTAAGCTAGTGCTACCCCAGTTACTCATGATTAGGAACTCTTTTATGCCATTGTACTCCGGGTTTGTTAGGACAGCAGTAGTGTGGCTTTGGTGCGTGCGTTTTCACGTTTAGCCTCACGCTGCCTCAGAAAAGCCTGCAGTTTATCTGTGGAGAAACAGACCAACGATTCTTTGTGTTTAGCATGGACACGTTCTCCTCGTATCCATGCATTCTGTAGACATTCAGCAGCAGATGGTCTTCCCCTGGAGAAAAACACAAGACATATCTTGAATAATACCCTTGCTGTAACATTTTAAGATATAAGACTCACATATAGGGAAAGGCTCTCTTTGGAATACTTAAAAACTGTATGTCAGTAAGAAGTACACTATAAGGACAAAAGTACTGGGACACCTGACCATTACACCAACAGGGTGTAACAGCTTCCACTCCTCTTGAAAGGGGATCCAGCCATTTCTTTATGGAGCTCACTTTGTGCACTGAAGCACAGTCGTGCTGGAAGAGAAATGGTTCTTCCCCAAACTGTGTGCACAAATTTGGAAGCATGGCGCTGTCCAAAACTTTTTGGTTATGCTGAAGCATTAGGATTGTCCTTTACTGGAAGCAAATAACCACCTGTATTCAGTAATTAAGAGGTGTGTCCCAATACTTTTGTTCATTTAGTGTATGTAGTAATATTTTTAATATTCTGGATTTGCAATTTTTGGTTTTGTTAATAACAAATTAAGTGCATGGAAGGATACCCATAAACTGGTGACAAAACTTTAACAGTCTCTGAGAGAGTTTACCAGGCCTTGTTGTTCAGAGTGCTCTTTAGAAAGGTAATGGCTCCTTCAGAAAGTCCCGGATAGCAGCGCCCAAACTGGATCTTTCCTTTCCTGATGTTACGATCCCTCTCCCAGTTCAGCTCTGCATGGAATGGGCTGTCTGCACTCAGCCTGATAAAGCATCACAGGAGAATGAAAACTAGATCAGAGATCTACTTTTTTGATGTGTTTAGCTCCAGCCTGCATCTAACATGCTAACCCCTCCCACTGACTTAATGATCCAGCCAATCAAGAACCTCAGAAGATATGATTTAGCCACAGCAGATGTTGCAGGATATGACTGGAAATACACTTCTCAGGAAGGTAAATCTATAGCAGTTGGTGTACTGCCATGCAATGTCACAAACCACATAAGCAAGTCAGTGTGATGATATGTTAGAGAAAAGTGTGATGATTTACACATGCAGTACAAGCTTGCATTACTTCTTAGCTATGTTATCCTTGTAGGTCCAGTGCAAACCTAAAGCAACAACCAGTTTGTCTTTCATATTATTTTCTGGATTCTTTATTTATCCTTACCTCATAAGAATCCATAGCCATTAAAAAAAACCAAACATATTTGTTTACTTACATAATAAAAGCCAGAACACCAAGAGCCCAGATATCTGTGGCAGGTCCAACACCTTGCCCTTCCAAAATCTCAGGAGCTTTAGGAAGGACAATGTAAACTGACAAAAGGAACACACATATAGAAAATATACCTCATAAATAAAAGCAATTACAATTAATTCCACAACGTAGTTCAGAGGATGGGTCCTTAACCAGGACATTGATGAGTTGAAACTCAGGATCCAGCGCTAACAATATGTTTCATCTAAGAGCTTTGAATCACCTTTGCTCTCTGTTGTCTCTTTGATATGTTCGATGTGGAGCGTCTGTCCAGGTGTGAAGGGTTGCGCGGAACCCAGGTCCACGATCTTCACCACACTTCGGTCCGTCACCAGCACATTGTCAGACCGCAAGTCCAGGTGGACGATGTGGCGGCCGTGCAGGTAGTCCACACCACTCAGGACCTGCCTCAGCATCTCACTCACATGCAGCTCCGCATACACGTCCCTATAGCACAGGAAGAATTCTTTACCACACAAATTAATAAAGTGCTCACCAACTAGCACTGTGTAAACTGCATCCCTTAATCATCACAGAACTGTCTCAGACCAGAGTTCTTTAGTGATCTCAAATAAACTTGCTTATGTGATTTCTGACTCCTATCTATAAACATGGACAAAAATGGGCCTAGATTGACTAATAAAACAGTTGCTGATGATCAATATAGCATTACTAAGGCCTGTCTAGGCTAACATGAAAGTAAGCAGACTCTTTCCCAAGCAGCCTGCCAGATGTGCTAAAATGTATGAGGCATGACATATAATGAGAGATTTCACACGTTTTTGTGTCCTCATCCTATAAGACCAAAACAAATCATCACACTTTCGGATTATGCTTACAAATCAGCCTCATAACTAGTGACCCTGCCTCTCAGAAACAGATCTTGCTGAGGTACAGACTTATATGCCATTTGTGTGTCTATTTAGCAACAAGAAAGAGAAAATAAACATTTCTTTCTCAGGGAAGACTGCATGTGAGGTCTATATTATAGGTGTTTTGTGAAAATGTCCATAGGTCCTATGGAAGAATGCTGAAAAGGAGAAATTGCTGATCACCAGTTACTGAATGCAAAATTAATATCATATTAATATCAAAATTAATTTAATATTAATATTAATATATTTACAATAGAAACAATAGAATATGTTACAAAAGTGTTTGCTTTCTACACTAAATTGTATTTACTAGTACTGCACTTAGTGTCTTGCACAATGCTGTATGTGTATAATCCAGCAAACATCGCCACGCCTTGCGTTACTGCACTGACACCCTGGAGAAATGTATTCGTATTTCAGTGTATTCTTAAATATTGACTGGATAACAGTTAAGTCACTACTGATTCTCACTTGTCTGCCAGGTTGTAGAGGATTTCTCGGCCGGAACACAGCTCCTCAATAAGTACTAGGCATGACGGGGTGAGGATGGCAGCGTGTAGCTGGACGACGTGCTGGTGGTTCAACCTCCGCAGCACCTGATACTCCCTCAGCACCAACTGTCTCTGCTCTGGCCCATATGGAGTCAGTTTTGCTGCCAGTGGCCGAGAACTCCTGCTGTCCTCACACTGCATCACCACACTGAAACGACCCCTAGGAAAAGAATATGGCAGCAGTTCTTTAAACGATCTCTTATTTTGCTTGTATGTAATTACTCTCAATATTCTCTCAAGCAGGTGTGTCCAGTTCTGTTGTCCCACTCAACTGATTAACTGCTGTACAGTTTGATGACTTTTCTATTCAAACACACCTGGTAACTAGTAACTGTTTTGAATCGGATGTGTTTCAGAAGCGAAAATGCAGAACGGTATTTGTGAGAGACCAATCAGGACCAGAGCTGCACACCCCTAGTCTACAGAAAAATATCTATTAAGGACCCTCTAACAGATGTAATTGATAGGGCATTCAAGGCGTTTTTACCTGTGTAGTTAATAAACATTTGTATTCATCGTAATGAAACACATACGATTTTGCGATATAGTACCTATTGATCTCAGTGAGGAAGGTGTAAGACCTCTCTGAGCCCAGTCCTCCTGGCACAGTGATCTTAGACCTAGCAGATTCCATCAGGATCAGTGGAATGTGAGAGTCTTTGAGGAAAGAAACACACAGTCATATAGACTCAAAACAGTTATAGCCTCTTTGTTTAGTGCTCACCAAGACTTTTTAAGATGATACAGCTGGCCTTGACAAGCTTATTTTGTCTCAGGACTCAGGACATGGATAACAATGTAAACAAGTTCTCTGTTGAGGAATAGAATTATGGATTCAGAATGGAATATGGACTCCTTGGTATTTAAGGATTGAATACCCACAAATCCAATAATATAAAACTAGGTCTCAAGCACTCATTTTTTCAATCAAAAATCCTGCATGTGACAGGACAAAAAGACATAAACACACATGCAAATTCCAGTCAGAAAGTCACATTTGCTTACCTTCATACGGTGCCGTCATGAAAGCAGGCGGTGAAGGATCGCTGAAAGGTCCGGGCCCTGTTTTGGTGATGTAAGCCACGCGGAACATGTACCCTGGTCCTCTAGGTAGCGCATTAGCTACATAGCAGCTATCTGTTACATTCTCACACAACATTCTCCACTCTCCACCTGCATACCATGGAGAATGCATAGTCACTAATTATAAATCAAACTACAGCCAAACCCAACAAAATAATATCTGTAAAGGTTTCAGCCTTCCATATCACTGATTTCCCTAGGAGTAGTAAGTCAAAATGATTGGACGAGAGGTGTTTCACCTCTATCTAAGAGGCATCATTAGTCCAAATGAGTGCCAGGAACATTTACTGGCACTTAACCTCCATGACTGATTAAATAAAATGCAGGTGTGGTATATTACAAAGGTGTACAATCCCTGCACTCCACCTCAATGCATGATGGAAATAACTAATAATAAACAAAAGGTTAATGAAATGTTTTTGTCTTCCTACAGTTGGAAACACTGTTTTAACACAACCTAAGAAAACCATTAAAACCCTCAAAGCACACCTCACACACTGATGTCGGTAACAACTGTGATAGCTAAATGTTAACAGTGCAAATTCTAAGTAGAAGTGCCTACTAATGGTTTCTAAATAACATACATTTTTACAAAGTGCAGAAAGTCATTTGCATATGTTTTTTTGTTTGTAAGGAACATGGGATTTGCCAATAGGCTTGTGGGTAGTGTCTTGGTTTGTTCATTAAAGGGCATGACCCACATTTACAATAGACAATAGTAGTTGTTAAAAGTGATATTTAAACAAAATTGAGCTCATCTAAATTAATCTCTTACCATTAATGCTGTGCTGTATGTAGTAAGTGACAGGATCACTGAGTGCCACTGGTTTCCAAAACACCAGAGCTCCACCACCAGCCAGCTGGATTACATCCGGTCTAGATGGCCTGATGGACATTTCTAGTGAAACATCAAAAACATGATACAATGAGAATAACATTCTGACAATATGATAAAGAAATATAATGACATCAGTGAAGGGGAATTACTGTAATGATTGTTTTTACTGAAAGTGACCATGAATTAATGTGCTTATCTGAAACCTAATCATTGGAGTATTATCTTGTAAAAAACTACAGTCTACTTTTTTCTTGCTTTGTAAATAGTGCATATTGAGTAAATGTTGTCCTTGTTATCATGTAAAGGGCCTGTTAGGGCCTCTCCGAACCTTTGTTCTTTTTGAAGCCTGGCACTTTGAGAGAGAAGAGCTTCGATTTTTTCTGAGGACTTCCTGAAAAGGGAACTGGCAAAACATCTGAGGTGACGCTGGCTTTCTCGGGTGGAACAGGGTTCTTCACAATCGGGCCTGACAGAGCAGATGTAACAACGCTTTGCAATTAATGTTGCAGTAACATTTCACAGTTGTACTAGGCATTGTTAGCAGTATTCTGACTGCAGGCTGCATTAATACTTAGCTCCATAGTTAATTCATGTTTCATTTTATTAACATTAAGTTCCAGTGTAAAAGGAATTAGTTAGGTGTTAAAAACCTTTGAGCGTTACAAGAGTTCATGCCCCTACCTCTTTTCTCCTCTTTGTCTTCTTTACTGGTCTGCCTAGTGAAAAGCTTGGTGATGCTTGAAGCTGAAGACCTAATCTTCTTTCTTATGGCGAGGAGAGGAGTCTTCTGCTGTGGGCGTGTATCCTCCTCTTTGTCCTTCTTCCCTGAGTCCTCTCTCTGACTGGTGGAGTGGCCTGTCCAGGACTGCCTGCGAAAAATCTTTAGGAGCCCAGCTTTAGTTGATTTGCCACTAGGGGGCTTAGCTTGCAGCAAGGGGGCAGACGCATGTCTCGGAAGCACTTCTCTGTTTTCTGGGGCTGCTGACACAGCATGTATGGGAAGTGCGGAGCAGCTTCGCCTCAATGTAACATGTTTTTTGTTTGTGCTTTTATCATTTTCTCTCAAGCTGTTTGTTCGCTGAATTGGTAGAGTCTGACGGTTCTCTTGGCGGAGGGACCTCAAAACCCTCTCCATGTCTTCATCATCAGAGTCCTGTAAAAGAGAACACTCTGAAGCCTTTCCAGATGATACAGCACCCAGCTCTTCAGATTCATCATAATATTGATGATGTCTTTGTGAGATTGGAAGCTGGCTGGGAGAGAGTTCTTCAAAGGAGCCCAACCTGCTAGAAGTTTCTGAGTCATGCTCAGGGACAGCAGACTCAGCGAGACTCTGCTGTGAGCCAACAACATTCTCCTTCTCCATAAGGTCATCAGTACAAGACACTGTGCCGACTAGGGATCTTGGGGAACCTACTGAAGAACACTGGAATGTCTTTCTTGCTGGGATCTCTGGGGTTTTAACTTTCTCTTCATCAGTGAATACATCCTCATGGCCTGTCTCAGTAGGTTCCTCCTCATCTCCCATCTTTATTTGCTGAACTGAACATTGTGAGACTACAGCTGGATGTTGTGGCATCTTTTTCATCCCTTTCTCCTGGTTTTTGTCTTCCTCTTCATCAGTAAATTCATCATCATGACCTAAGTCAATGCCTTCCTTATCATCTCCTGAGTGAGAAGCTGCTGATTGTCTTGTGGATTCATCCAGTGACCTGCTCCTCCTCTGGGTGCAGACATGAAAATGAGCAGGACTCACTCCACTATCAAATGAGCTGGATTTCATCATGGTTGAATGTGCCGACCCTTTTCTATGGCCTCGTCCTGCCTCCATGTCTGGAGAGTCTTCAACATACTCAATGAGTGGCTCATTCAGCCGACCAGAAAGGCTTGAGCGCAGTGGCTTGCGCCCTCTTTCCAGTTTCTTGCCATGGATTTTGTCCCGGAGCATCATGTGACGTGCTGACATAGGAGAAAGCTGCTGGGAGCTGTTGTAGAAGGTGCTCTTGATCAGATTGCCACGTGGGATGGCCGTTCCAAGGCCCAGGTTTTCGTCCTGTTCATTGCACAGGTGTGGGCTGATTTCATGTTTCTCCTTGCGGCCTACTTCTTTGTGTTGCAAAACTCTTTTGCTTGGCTCCATACTGCACAAAATAGTGTCAGTTTCATAAAAGTAGCACAGTATCATTGTACAAATGTCTCTATATTAGGGTATAAAATGCTTTGAAGGTGGTAACTTAACTGCATGGATTTTGTTAAACAAGTGTCCACTCACAAAGACAAATTTCTCTTATGTGTGACATACCTGGTAAAATGCAGCCGGTTCTGATCCGGGGAGAATGTGGGTGTCTCTTTAAGGGTTCTTCTCCTGGGAATCACTAACATGCCTCTGTGGTCTCTGGCTTGACCCATAATAATATCATCATCATTTGTCTTTAGATCTGAGGTTATCTCAGGACGATAAGTAGATGGTTTGAATTTTGCCTCATCATCATCATCATCTTCCTTGCTCTCCTCTTCCTCCTGACTGGCATGCTGAAAGAAGCCCCAGGCGTCAGTCTCGTCATACTCGGAGGAGGAGGTACTGCTGAGAGAGGTACTGCTGGGCTCATGGGGGACTCGAGGAACTGTGATAGAAATTTCATGCAGAGGAGCCTCCAGAAGCTCTGGGATTGGTCGCAGAGTCAGGACTGATCCAATACATGTTAGTGAGCGCTGGGAGGAGAGAAAGGGGAAAAGATACAAGTTGAGAGAAATTGAGAAAGGAATGCAGAAAAGTGGAGCATGAGGGAAAAAAGAAAAAGGACAGCAGCAGAGAGGGAAGGACTGAGGGTTATTATTCAGTATATTATATTGATATCAAAACCTATATTTATATATCTAAACCTATATATACAACCTGTAAGTTGTTAAACCCAGTATTTGCCCTGTTGTCACTAAGATTGAGGATGCCTATCCTCATAATGTTTGCCCTATAGTAAATGCTAAACTGTTGACAGTCTAACTTACCATTTGTAAGAATGGGACACTGTCAAATTGCCCAGACACACCACAGCAAGCACACGGTGTGAACAATGTGAAATTCATTGTATTTGCATTCCTTGCATTTAACCCATTTGCCAAGT
Organism: Hemigrammopetersius urotaenia; assembly: GCA_037974485.1. Classification (NCBI taxonomy): domain Eukaryota; kingdom Metazoa; phylum Chordata; class Actinopteri; order Characiformes; family Alestidae; genus Hemigrammopetersius; species Hemigrammopetersius urotaenia. The sequence goes on from JBBPDC010000017.1 coordinate 16,876,528, forward strand.
GAAGCCATGTGTGGGGACTGTATCTTGCTCAAGGATACCTCAGTGGTGCCACTGGTGTCCTGGAATTCAAACCCATGACCTTCCGATCACAGGGGTAACTCCTTACCAACAGGCCACCAGCTACCTCGGGAGTAAGTATACTATGCCAGGGTTGTAACTAAACTTTAAAGCACTGTTTCTGCAAATGACCTATATTTTTTCAGAAATCCACTAGCTGTCTCTCTCTGTGTCTCTGCAGCAACCTCTGACTGCTGGGAAAGCAGACAGAAGGAATAATATTGGCAAGTAAGAAGCTCTAAAAAAGAGCAATCAACATGTGCTATTTAAGGTGTTAAACCAATAGTACATTTTGTTAAAAAAGAAATAATAAAACAAGATTCACCTGCCACTTCCGTCTAGAAATAAAAGATCTGAGATTCTTTGTATCAATATAGTCAGGTTGCTCATCTCCACACTTCCCCTAAAACAAAAACATATCAGCGCAGTACAATCAATTCAATCAATTTTGCTTGTTTATGAGTGTTTTTACCGCCATTGTCCACCCAGTTTAACCATTGCCAACTCTCACATCCTACCTAGGTCTGCTTATCACACAACTGAACTAGGTGTGACAAGAAATGAGAACTCTAAAAGTTACTTCTTCTGAGTCACATAAAGCCAGCCACAGTATCTTTTTGAGCTGCCATTTTTACAACATCTCTGAACAGTTAACACACTTGGAAAAGAAAGCTAACTGTTGCATGTAAGCTAGCAGATGGCCCATGGTCAACCACTAATGCAGTAGAGTTATAGGGAACTGTACCATAAGTGACAGAGAGTGCAATGGTGAGAGTTTGACATCTTGACCTCCCTTAGACAATTAAACTCTGCTTTTAAACACAAATTTAAATAGATATTTCTAAGACGCTGCAGCTTACCTGAAACCACTCGTGACTCAAACTTTCTGATGCTGAGAGTCTCATCCTGGACGGAAAAGAAACAATTTCATCCTTCAGAGACACACTACGTTTACAAACACACATTAATGTATATGTATGTTTATATATATACACACAGACTCAAAACACACAAAACCACATCTTACTCTGGTTCTGGCTCTAAAATGCAGTGTAGGAAATGTTGTGCCTTGTCACTTTTGCTGGTAATTTCTGGCATATCCCAGTACAGGACCCCTTCAGCCACCTTCATCAGGGTGGTACGATCATTTTCCCCAAAAAATGGACAATGCCCAGTCAGACTGTCAAAGCAACAGCAAACAAATGCAGTTACAGCTCTACAGGTAAATCACCTGCATCAAATGACATCACATCCTCACATTTTTATTTATGGCAGACACTCCTAGCACCACTTATATACAGACGTGCTTTGCTGTCACTTTGCAAATAGAAATCTAAATCTAAAGCTGCCATCCAACATAAGCACAGCAAAATAGTAGCTTTAATTCAATAAAAGAAATTAGTCATTGGCAAATATATATGTGAGCCATTATGTTTCACTGAATTAAGATTTTCTTATATTTATGAACTGCACCAGGTATATATTCTTTGTATTGCACTTACCATAAGTAAGAAACAACACCAACAGACCTGAAATAAAAACAAAAAAATGTCAGAAGAACTATCCATTAATACTGGATTACAAACATTATGCAAACATTATAGCAGGCCTGCTGCATTTCAAAGCTAAATAAGGTAGTCTGCTTTTAACCCCTTAAAACCCCAGGCTTATTATTCAGTAGTTACATGGTCAATAATGCATACTGGCTAATTATTCTTGTAATAGGTTTTTGTAACAGAATGTAGTAGTGTGAACCCGCCAGTGCGTCCTCCTAAAAAGGCACATAAATTAATGTAATACAGCAAAGCCAAAGCACCAGATATCTGTTGCTGTGGTCACTGGTTCCTGATGAACAATTTCAGGGGCCACAAATTCAGGGGTCCCAAAAAGGCTGTACTGGTGCCTAGAATGATCAATCTCCTGGCAGAATCCAAAGTCACAGATTTTAAGCTCCTCTCTCTCAGGGGAGACCATTAGTATGTTGTCTGTCTGTAGGACAACAAGCAAAAACACTATTGTCATATCTATGTATTTAACAGCATTTATAAAGATATATGATAATTTCACTAAATTATTTGTTGTATTGATGTGTTACAGGTAAATATCATTGGCAATTAAAATATTGACCTACTTTAATATCGAGATGTAGTATGTTCATGCTGTGAATATATCCAATGCCCTCCAGAATTTGCTGGATGTACATCTTCACCTATATGAGATAAAACACCCACAATAATGAATAAAGCCCCATTAAAGAAAACAAACAATGGCAGGAAATCCCAAACATCATTAAATAAAAAAATTCCATTACTCAGACTTTTATTTGAAAACAAATAAGGCACGAGGGCCAATACACAACGTGAACCAAACACAGAAACCGGGGCAAAACAACACACTCAAGGTGGACAGAACTCTGCACAGAAGACGGGTGTAAACTCCAGACAGATGACGGTGGACTGACCCTGGGTTACAACCCAGAGGAGACTAAATACATACATAACTAGAACAATAGGAACCAACTACAACTTAAACAGAAACACCGGACAGCTGTAAACAATGACACTAGACCAGAAACCAGTGTACACATGTGAGGACAAAAGAAAAGTCATGACAGGGCAGACTCTAGGAATGTGGTAATAAGTAAATAACAATAATAATTAATAAGCAAATGCAAAGTTTATTTTACTTATTTTTTTATTATTTACTTTAAAAATATTTATTTTTATTTATTACCTGTCTCTCTGTGACTGATCCTTTTAGTAACAAGTGATCCAGTAATCCTTGAGAAGAGCATCTGTAAAAAGTAATTTACAAAAAGTCTCTAACAGAATTATATGAAGCTTAAATGAACAGTAAATCATTGTCGTCTGTACCACATAAACACATGAACACACAGTGAACACACAATGTTAATCTGATATTTTTAATATAAGGTTTAAGTAATCTCTTCAAGTAAATTCCATGAAACTTTCCTTGTTAGAATATGTTTCTTATTTTTTGACTTAGTAAATGTAAAAGTAAATTAGGATGTCACCTTACATCTCCGTAATGAGGACAAGGGTCAGGCGCGTACAGAAGAAATCCAGCAAGCAGGCCAGCCTGCAGTGAGCCAGCCGGGACAGCAGGTCCCTCTCCTGGAAGGCCCTGGTCCTTGTTTTGCTCCTTAGAGGAATGAACTTAGCAGCAAAAACCTCCCCACTTGCACGGTGTGTGATTCGCTTCACCACCCCGAATGTTCCCCTACACACCCAGAGCAGGAAATTCAGTGACCCAGCACATGTTCAGTGACTCAACACACAAGATGTATAATAAGCAATTATGCTGATTGTAAAGCCCGAAGTATAAATGTTATTTATATAAACATATTTCGATGTTAAAATCAACAAATCAGCAGCTTTTCAGGAGAAGCAAAAACCCTTCACTTGCTATGGAAGATATTTTCCCAATTAATTTTGGAACATTCATCATGAACTTGTGACATAATGTAAAGGTCTGGTAATGTTTTCATTTTTATGTTAAAAAATGTTCAAATGGAGTGGGGACATATAATTGTCACATGATGAATCCCCTCATCACCGTCAGAGGTCTCTGTCAGCCAGGTTTTGAGTTTTACCATCTTCTTTCCTGTTGCCTGTAGTTTACTAAGTACAGGCAATGTGTGAAGTTAGTCTTTGGCTGCGTCCGAAATCGCATACTTCCCTACTATGTAGTATACGAAAACAGTATGTGAGGCGAGTAGTATGTCCGAATTCATAGTATTCGATAAACAGCAGGCGAGAAGTACCCGGATGACCTACTGCTTCCAGCCGAATTCTGTAGTAGGCATTCGATTGGCACTGCACTATCCCATAAGGCAGCGGGAGAGGCGGCGTCATATTCGAAAAATGGCGGAAAACGGAGACGCGGCTCTTTTCAAGTGTAAGTACTTTAAGGAAAACGTTAAATTACACGTTCATTGTGGTTAAATTACACTTGTGAGAAAATGCCCTCTGTAAAGGTAAAACATAACGTTGTGACGACACATGACACGTGACATCATCAACACAGCGGATGTAGTACGTCCGGATTCCATTCATACTACCCTCATTCATACTATATAGGACGTACTGTTTTAACGGTAGAGCAGTATGTTCTAATTTAAATGTAGTACCTACTCAAGTAGTATGCGATTTCGGATGCTGATATTTGACAATCTCAAATATTTTTCCCTGTTACTACTGCTATTCAAAATCTTTTTTTAAATAAAAATACTAAAACAGTTTGGGTTAAGTTGATTTTACCTCCCAATCTCTTCATGGACATCATAAACAGAGTGTAACTTCCTCCTTCTTCCGACCTCTACCTCCTGCTCCTCTTCAAACTCCTCTGGACCTAAAAGGGACATTGTAAAACTGTCTTTGTATCTTTGTATTCTCTCTTACCATTTAAGCTTTCTGAAAAGGTGTAGTTATTTTATGTCTGCTCTAAGGAACATGCACAATGGCTGCAGAAAATGCGCAATGGCTACATATTACACTAATATTACTGTTTTGTACCTGCACTGGTAGGGACTTGTGATGGCCCAAGCTGGAGTTGCCAAAATCTAGCCACCACACATCACATACACATGCTAAATTGTAGCCTTTTTTATTTGAAAGCTTATTTACATCAAACTGAACATGCTTTAGTGAAAAAGCAGACAATTGGATTTGTGATGTTGATAGTGTAATTGCTGTAATGCAGAGAAGAGGAGCCAATACAGTGCTGTACAATTCAAAGACAGATCTTACTCTGTCTCCTTCTGGGTACATTTTAAGCCAATGAGAAATGAATTTTGCTGAGACAAAACCAAGAAATTTTAATTCAGATTACAATAAGAAGCACCACAAGAAACACAGAAACACCATGTTTCCTCTTGGTCTGAACTGACAAGCTTACCAGTGTCCAATGTGAGCTTGGCATGGCAGGAGGCGTGTCCTGAGCTGTTTGTGGCTGTGCAGGTGTATGTGCCACAGTCAGCTACATCCACACCCAGCAACGTGAGATAGCAGCGAACACCTCTCTGGACCAGCTCAATGTTTTCACCAGAGCAAAGCTCAACACTGTCCTGCAGTCACAGAAAACAAAGTGGACCGACCACAGGACTTCAACGATGAGAGTGCAACAACCTCAGGTCAAAGAGCAAAGTAAAACCTTCTGTTTTAGACAGTTAAACTACTTTTTTGAAACACAAGTAAAATAAATGTAATCAGTGTAATTGGGTGGGTCTAGAGCAAAGTATACTGTATGTGATGCCAATGTACCTTGTACCACTTGACCTTTGGGACAGGCTGCCCAGTAATAACAGCAGAGAAAGTTGCAGATTGGTCAGGTCTCACACAAAGGTCTTCCATGGCCACCTGTACCACGGGAGGATCTAAAAAAAATACAATTGTGTGCGGTTATTTGGCCGATACTTTCACCTAAAATTACATAAAAATCTGTTAGAACAGTCAGTCTTGAGCAACTTGGATCAACCTAATGACCCCATATACCAGGGTAAGGATTCTCACTGCTTCAGAGGTTAATAAGAATATCTGTCATGATGGGCTTAAGGCCTTCTTAATCTTGCACCACGTTTTGAACATCTAGCGACTTTCCCATGCCTCACTGTCAAAAGAGGGGTAATTCACCAATATCAGACAAGTCTAATGGACATGTGTATTTTAAATTGTATTGTATTTCATTATAATATTATAGGTGTATTAATTATATTCTACATAATACGAGATGCATCTCCACAAGAAAATGTAAGTGTAATTGCTATGGTAACTGTCACGGTCTGGTTAGTGGCCGATTACTGCCACTGCTTTTATGTTGCCTTTTTCTGTTCTGTTCAGGTTTTGAGATGCTTTTATTTTGACATTCTGTTTGCCTACCACGTGTCCCCTTTGTTTTCAGCTGTATTGTGTTTCCCCTTGTTAAGTCCGGTATTTAAGTCTGTGTATGTCAGTTTATCCTCATGTGTTCATCACCTCATTTTTCCCTGTCTGTTTTCGTGTTTCTGGTTCTGGTTTCTGATGGCCCTCGTGCCTATTTTCTGTTCTGCTGTTTGTTTTTTGTTTAATAAACGTGACTGCATGGATCCCTGGCTGTCTGCCCATTCGTGCACGCCCCGAGGGAGTTCAGAGTCGTGGGCTCGCGCCCGCGACTCTGACAGGTAACTGTGCTCAATGTAGAATTAGCCCCACTAAAACCACCAAAAATAAATGTTACTGTTAAAGAAAAGTTTTTATTAAGATTGTTATAATTAAAATATTAATTATAAAAGGTCTCACGTAAAGTGTCCTCTGTCATGCACACCTGAGTACTCATCCTGCTTTGTCTCTGAGATAAAAGGTGTCTCCTTGGATTCCACTGAGGTCTTTTTCTCTGGAACATCCTCTTGTCTCTCCTGTTCCTGATTGTTCTCAGCTGGAGTTTCACTGGAATTGCCCAAAGATCTGCAAAATAACCAAATTTCTTACAGTGTCCACTGATGCCCTGCTTTTAAAATCCAGTAAATGTGTACTCACTGTTTGGAGGATCCAGACTGAAAGAACATATGAAATAGGTTTTTCACCAAAGCACTGGACCAGCCTTCTGATTCTGCATCTGTATCCAAAACGAGACACAATTAGCAGCTTTTCAGATACTTTAATTGAATTATTACATTTTATAATCAAATATTTTTAAATCTGTAATCTAAAACAAAATATGTGCAATTCAGTATGTTAATATTGGATTAAACAGTACAGGTAACAGTCTGCTAAACTTGTATAAGATCGTTGTTGGAACAAAACCTTTTTGCATAATTTGAAAATATCAGCTTTAATGAACTTTGTCAGAATTTCATTATTAACAGACCAATAGTAATGGACTTGTTACACTAATTTAGGAATGTGTACTTTTTGACGGCGTTTTATTCCAGCAGTTGTGCTACATAATGTGTATTGCATGTGTCAAAAAAGCAGAAAACACTTACCTTTATAATTGTGAGAGTGCACACAGCATGTGTATATGCATGAATGTGAATTTGCTTTAAAAGACACATATATAGACTTGCCACAACACTTGGATCCAAGCACATAACCAGCTTTGATAGAGAAGAGAAGGTGGACAAAAAGACAAAGGATTCATGGAGGGAAAGATAGTCAGAAAGAAGGAGAGACAGAGGGAGAGGGAGAGAGGATGACAGAGGAGAAATGTTTGCATGCAAAATGTATGGGTATTGCCCCTGTCTCTGTGAGGACACTTACACAAGGATGGCTCTGATTGGATCTTTAGTCTCCTGCTCTGGGACTAAAAAAGGAAGTGGAATGGAGAGAATGATGTTAAACAGGACGAGTGGATGAACATGACTGAAAGGTTTCCAAAGGTCACTACTGACCTGCCCTTATGGCATGAGTGACATTCTGATTGTGAAGACACAGACTCTTTTGGGTGAAATGTTTTGTAAATGATTCCTGTAGCACATGCATCATGCAAGAATAACACAGTAACTCCTTTTACATTATAATCCAAATGACATATTGTTACTCTGATGCACAGAGATGTGTCTGGGTATGGGGAGATGGTATGATGGTCATGGATGATAGCCGATTCTAGGAACTTTACCTACCATCTAGAAAAATGTCATCTTTGACAGATATTTGCATATATACCACCATAGTAGCCAAAATAAATATAACAAAGCCTCAAAGATATGTATAAAGCTGAACTGGACTCAAGATGTCAAATTACAATATAGAAAATAAGGTTCCCAAAAAAGAGCAATCATTTGGCAATATAAACACTTAATAATCTTTCCAGGCTGGATGTGAATTCAAACACAGCTTGTCATTTGTCATTAATATCACCTGCCAAAGTCATGCCGGACAGAGCCACAAACCATTATTGCAGATAACCATTCTGTGCTTGTAATAGTGATCCCTGTCCTAGTTTTGCCCCTCTCTGTCATCCCCATTCTGTTTCACAATCTTCTGTCTTGCCCTGTCTTAATTTACAGTACGGGCAACACATGGTTTCTGTTTATATTTTGATTCCTTGTCATGCCCCTCTCCATGTGCTTCTGATGCAGAAGGGATCCCTACTTCAGATCAGTGTTTGTTAATCTTACGCTTGCACTTAAGGAACTTAAGTTAGACCAAGCATGCACAAGGCAATTTGGTTCCCCTGATGTACTAATGCACGCTTTTTAATTTCTTGATATCTTTAATAAGTCATTGAAGATTAAATTATATAATAGTTACAAGATGATGACAAAGCTGAAACCATCACTCAGGATTTTCTTGAACACTGATGGAGGAGGATTGGCTGTTCAAAGTCACAAAAAGAAAAAAATGTCAAAACACTAAAAGGTTTGCTCACAACTGCACGGTTGGTCAACGATGGAGGCAAATCTGTGATTCCACAAATCCTCAAATGCAGATATACCGCAAGTCTCATTTTAGTTTCTCAGTTTGTGGCATCCAGACCACAGAATGTATGTCAGGTTAGAGATCATATTAACAATGGAAGTCTAATGATGTCTGTTGAAATTGACGGGATGGAGCGACTGGATGGTTGAAATACAGGTGAAGTGGAAACATCAAATGAATGTGGTATGTGCTCTGCCAAGGCTACGTGCTTTCCTGAGATTGTAGAATTTCAGGGAGAAATAATCTCACTGCATAAAAGAGTATCTTTTCCACATTTACCTTGTCTGGAGTGGACCCTCCTACCTGGAGCTGAGGCACTCTGTGGTTTGTCTTTTTGGCTTTCAGTCACAGCAGGTGGTGCAGAATACAGCTGGGCTTTGCACTTGGCAGTTCCCAACTCATTTAAAAGCTAAAAAAGAGACAGAGTAAGGTCATAGCTAATAGTGTATGATGCTGTTTGACAGAAATTATTTCTTTAAATGTATTTTTGTTTTTGTCTGAGCTATGGGCTATCTGTACGAATTTGAGTGTGTGTCTGTATGTGTGTGAAGGGGTACCTCACACTCATATTGCCCCAAGTCAGCTTCTTTTGTCTTCTTTATAATCAGAATAAGGTCCCCTGTTTGCTCATCAACGTGAAGCTCATATTTCTTACTCTGTCTGAGCTGTTTGTTGTCCTTAAACCACCTTAGAAATAAATAATTATTTAACAACCATCACACAAAAATGACCTCAATGACTGTATGACTGAATGACTTTCTATATGTACACAGCTTTACCTCACAGTGGGCACAGGAACACATCTTGTTGAACAGTGGAACTGTACATCTCTTCCTTTCACCAGCAAAGTGTTCTGAAGTTTATCTTTGAAACTTGGAGGGACTGTAAACAGCAATTACTTAGATAAGATTTATACCTTGATGAGAAAAACACACATTCTGGAAAACTAGTACAATCTGGTGTAGCACTGAGCCAGTTTGAGCAGTATTATTTGATAAGTCGAGCACTGCACTCAAGAATGTATCCTCTCAGTACTCATCATGATTTCAGTGCTTAAAACAACGTACATGCAGTTATACAGTTAATGAATATAGCCAACACTGAATATCAAAGACAATGGCTAAAGATGCCATAAATCAATAACTAAAAAGTTTAAACCTCTGAAACAGAATGTCTTTTTCAAAGAAATACATTTGGACTGTTGCATTTTTGGTCTATTGTGTTTAGGTACTTACCATCTACAGTGATCTTGGCCAAAGTACTTGCATTTCCCATAGTGTTAGCCGCATAACACATGTACTGACCCTTGTCTTCCACAGTAATAGAAGTCATGACCAAATAGCAGGCACCTGAGTTTCCTTCTGAGATAATGTGACGCTGGTCGTCCTTCACAATAATACCATCTGAATAAAAAATAAAACTGTATTTAAAAAGTATTAAATACAGAATCTGAAAAACAACCTGAGATAACACTCTGAGCTAGTTCACCACATTCCCTGAATATTTCAAAGCATGTTTACCTTTGTACCAAGTTACGGCTGGTTTTGGGGTTCCGATGACTTTGCAGGTCAGTTTTACGGTCTGTCCAATTGTTGCTGCACAGTCTGTTATATTCACTTCAAAGCATGGTGGGCCTAACAATACATAAATGGAGACATACAGAGACATACAAAGCAACTTGTCAATAAGTCAATATATTCGTTTTCAGAATATGATAAAAAAAAAAAATGCCTAACAGAGCATTTGTCCATTGAGTGAAGGTTTAGGTATGTCCATGAAGAATATATTCTCTTTAATGATTATATTAAAAAAAATTGTGATTCTCTTTGGTCCACATATTGATGTTACAGGCAAGTATTTTGATAGACATCTATATATTCAAAACGCCTACATGTCTTCATAGGAGCCTGAGCGCTATCAAGTTGTGTCTTGTTTACTGCAAACTCACTCCATATTGGAATTCTGTTGCGCTGCTGCAGGTCCTGGAGGTCTTTGAGCCAGGATAGACGGGTGAGCGCAGTGTGAGCCTGAAGAGTTATTTTTCTGATTGTACCACGATGTTCATGCCACAGACCCCAGCATCGGTCATCTCCTTCCACTGTATCCTTTAGGTCAATGTCACTCAGCTATAAGCAGATCAAAACCAACCATCAACTGCAGAAATTCACATGGCAGGTATCTTTTAAGACTAATTTAACATTGATTGAACTGTGCAATGATTGTGCGTTTGGCATGTGGCTTGACAGGACAATATTCAAACTAGTTCAACCTTCATCTTGTTCTTGAACACATAAACTTCAGAATGTGTGTTCAGGTCTCTTTTCAGTTTGCAGAAGATGATACAGTCCTTGAAGAGGAAGACATGGCGATGATGACCCCTCAGCGAGATTTTGGTCCCAGGTGCTTCCTCCCATACTGTGAAGGAACCCTGGGAGGGAAGTGCCAAAGAGATAAGGATGTTAATTATAAACTGAGATAACTTGAGTTATTATTTTGCTAAACAGTGTTGATTTACATAATTCTTTAAAAATGCACAAATCATTATTTTTTAGTTATTATTTAACTTATTTTTTACATATGATTTGAAGTTATCATTGAAGGCACTGATCAGGCTGGACCTGGTGCTTCCTAGGCTCATCTCCTTTACGATATGGTGGGCTTCAAAAATGCTTCTGGAACTGTTTCTGTTTGTGTGTCTGAAACAGCGCCTCATTCTGGAATTGTTTGGCTGAGTATCAGAAGTTACTCTGTGCTCAGTGTCTGCTGTTTGCATTTCCCACCAAATCTACTGAAATAAATGATCACAAGTATCTCCTACAAGTGCATCGCCTTACATTGGCCAGCCAACATTATGACCGTCAGAAAACAAGACTTTTTTTTTTTGCAAAGCAAAACTGGGGCAGCTGGTAGCCTAGTGGTTAGGGCATTCGCCCTGCGATCAGAAAGTCCAGGTTTGATTCCCAAGACCGCTA
>JBBPDC010000017.1:16888073-16918306 GCA_037974485.1 Hemigrammopetersius urotaenia
ACAGCGCCCGGGGAGCAGTGCGTGGGGACAGTACCTTGCTCAGGGTACCTCAGAGGTGCCTAGCGGTCTTGGGAATCAAACCCGGATTCTCTGGTCGTAGGGGAAATGCCCTAACCACTAGGCTACCAGCTGCCGGATTTACCCGATGATGTCATCTATCCATTTTTGGCCAAGTGAGCAATTTTATTTACATTTACGGTATTTATCAGACTTCCATTCCCTAACTACAGGGGACAGTCTCCCTGAAGCAACTTGGGGTTAAGGGTTAAGTGGTGGTGTGCTGAAGGTAGGTTTCGAACCCATGACCTCTTGGTCTAGAGGCAAGTATCCTACCCACTCCTTTTTTCCCACTAGGGGAGTATGATAACTTACTACACCCCAATGGTGCAAATGAATGACACAATTTTGACATAGGTGTGACTTTTAGGATGACAGATAATGGTTTTGTTTGTGAATGACAATACAATTCTGTGTTATTGTTAATCAGTTATATATTTCAGAGTTTTTCAATTTTTGGCCTCAATAGCATTGAGAATGGCCATTTATGCATTGTGCAAAGAAACTGGAATTTGAAGGATTAAAAAAACAAAGGAATAAATATTTGATACTTATGACAAGAACTGATGTAGTAAAATTACAAAAATAAAATTGCAAAAATGGATAAATGATGTATACCATATATATTTGTCTGTATGAAGCTACAAAAAAAACAACACGCAGCAGGCCTACAGTAGTTCTTCTGTGGGATCAGACTAGACAGACTAGCCTTCACTTTCCACACACATGAGTGAGCTTTGTGTTCCCATGACCCTGTCGCTCGTTAACTAGCTGTCCTTCCTCGGCCCACTGTTGGTAGGTACTAACCACTGCACACCAGGAAGACCCAACAAAACCTGTCAGTCATCTAGTCATCACAACTGCCCATTTTTCCTTTTTCCAGCATATCAACTTCAAGAACAGACTGGTCACTTGCTGCCTAATATTGACAGGTACCACTGTAATGGAATTATTAACGTTCACTTTACTACTCAGTGTTTTTTATGTAATGACTGATGGATGTTCTTGAAATGTTCTTGAAATTAAACACATTTACCTTCCCTGACTTCCAATAAGATTTGTACTGTACCACTGTTGCGCAATGCCTGAAGTTCTGTAGAAAATCTTGATGATATGGACTAGCAGACTAGTTAGTATTTAATAATGCCAAAAAAGCAATTACTTTGACAATGCATAAACACAAACGTATAAGTATTACCTAATATTCATATTAAATTACAACAGCAATAATATTTACCTTTAATGACAAGCGCAGCTGTACTTTGCATGTCTCCTGTGTCACATATATAAACTCCAGCATCTTCCTTTCCTACTCTGTGTATTAGAAGCAGGTTACATTTTCCTTCTTTATGAAGTTCATACTTTTCCCCGGCCAGCAGAGTCACATTGTTTTTCTTCCAGGTGACAGGAGTGCAGTCATCAGAGGTGACACATGATAAAGTGGCCGTAACTCCCTCAAAGGTTACCATGTCTTTCAGTTTCTCTTCTATCAAAACTATTGGACAAGAAAGCTGCTCAATGTACATGGAAGCTGTATATACCCGACATCAGTTCTTTTTTTTTTTCAAAGTATGTAAAAAAACATTTACAATGTCAGTTATATCAACTGGATGATATGAGTAGGCAACATTTTTAGTAAATGATGCAAACTAAGCAAGTAACTTCCACACCTTTAGGTTTATTCTTCACTCTAAGACGAGCTGAGGTCTTCTCTTCTCCTATCACAAAGGACACGATGCCTGACTCCTCAGGTGTTGTCATGGTTAGCACCAGGTGATGCTCAAAACCATGACAGCTCATCTGATTCATTTCATTTTCTTGAAGAATGCTGGAGCCTAGCCACCATATGCCATCAGTGATGTTCTCATGTGAGAGCTCACATACAAACTTAGCATTTTCACCAGCAATGACAGTGATGTCCTGAAGCTCTCTCACAATTTTCACACGGTCTGAAAGTATAAAGTTGTCATGTATGTAACAGCCAAAGGGTTTTTCAATGAAATATTGTTTAGTTATTATTTTTTAAGCACAAATAAAGATGACAAAGGAAATAGTAAAATATAACAAAATACAGTTTGGTGATACTTGGAGACACTAGGGTATGTATAAATACTAGGCATACTCGGTAAAATACCGGACCGTTCGGTACACGCTGCACGGTTCGGTACGTCCTTGTGTACCGCGGTAGTTCGGTTTTGCACTTCCTTTTGAAAATGGCGCTTAATACTTACCATACTGTTAAGCAGCAAGCGCCAATGAGCGAAAGCCCTCCCCCGAGAGTTAATGTACAATCACTGTTGTGGCTCCACCTACTCGCCCTCCCCCACACTGACGTAACTGGAGCGAACCCGCAGCTCCGCACACAGACGCGAAAAAAAGAAAAATAAACAAGCATGGCCAGCACTAGCGGAACAGTGGAGAGGCAGACGTTTGAAGAAGCACCGGCTTCGTACAAATCTCCAGGATGGATTTTTACGGGTTCACTGTAGAATACAACGACCAGGGAGTCAAAACAGTTAATAGTAATGTCACTGTTTGTAAACATTGCCTAACACATGTCCCATATGCTAATGGAAACATGAGCTATATGGCTAAGCGTATTCATGCTGAGATAACGGTTCCTGAATGGAGGACAGACTAAAAGGTATCTGTCTCTATTAATGTGGATGCTGATCCTTCCATGTGGTGGAGGGCAAATGACAGAAAGTTCCTCTGTCCCAGTAACTTCTGTTGTGAGAGAATTTTCTCCGCTGCAGGACAAGTGCAAGCCGCTCATGCCTTGCAGCTGACAGTATTGACAGGCTTATCTTCTTACAGAAGAATCTTATAATAGCAGATAAATAAATACCCCATGTCCATAATGCCAATAATTGATAGTGAACTTTACATCGTGAATGTAGCTGAAGTATGTTTACTCTGACTACTGTGTTGTGTTTAGAGCACTTTAAGAGGCACTTTTAACATTTTTAAAAATGTTTCTTTTTCTATTTTGTAAGTTCGAATTTTATACATGTATACATATTTTAATCGTGAGTAAGAGACAGTTTATTATTTGTTTTGTTGTGTTATTATTTGTAGTGTTATATTATTGAGCACAGCGCTGCTGGAATTTGTTCAAAATAAAGATATAATTTTGGGACAAAAAACATTGTCGTCTTTATACACAAAACACCAAAACCGTGGTCCAAATACTGAGGTATGTACTGTACCGTGGGACACCTGTACCGTTGCACGACTAGTACAGATTCACACAAATGTTTAAAGCTCATACTGTGTGACTGGTCTTTGAGAAAACACTGAGAATATTTGCGATGGTTCAATGAAATTTGAGGGATGTTTTTACGGAAACAATGTGGGAAACTATTAATCTCTCGTGTTTTTTTGCAATGTTAGCCTCACTGCTTAGTTGTAAACTAAAGTTATATTTGGACTGATCAACTACGTCTCGGTAGCAAATTGTGTACATTTTATTTATTGCCAGGCCATTACATCAAGAGGTAACGAGACATCCCTAAAATACAATAAAAATAATGTGAAAAAGTTTTTAAGCCATAACCATATCAGATTAACTGTGTTACAAACAAAGCTATTAAACAAAAATGAGACTTACCTATCACTCTAAGAGTTGCTGATGACTTTTTGCCCCTCGTATTACATGTGTATACACCAGCATCCTCAGGCTTTAGCTGCCTGATCTCCAGCTCATGGGTGAAGCCCTTCTGGTGTAAAGTAAATCGTCCACCTTGCGTTATCTGCCTTGAGTCTTTTTTCCAAGTCACTGGTGCATTTGCGCTGGACAGCAAGCAACTGAACTTCACAGAGTTTCCCTCCATTGCTTCTTGACTCTCTAACTCTTTCTCAAAGAACACAGAGGCAGCAGCTGTATGACAAAATTGGGTTTAAGTAAGGTGTTATAACAAAGCACAGTTAAATAGAAAAATGCAGCTGGATTTATGTAAATGTTAAGAGGGGATTGGAATTGACATTTGGACGGATCTGTTGTTTATGATATGGAATATCGTGTGAACAAGACCATGTCATTTGTCTTGGTTACATTGTGTATTGTAATACACAGTGCCAACAAATGTATTTGGTTGTATTTAATGAGGAATGATTGCATAGTGAATGTGAAAGTGATAATGGATGAGAAAATAATAAAAAATGATACATGTACAAGTATCAAGTATATTTGTCATTCATTGTAAATCTTTCATGTGCATAAAATTAACCCAGATGGCTTGGCACATACCCCTCACGTTCACTTCAGCTGTAGTCTTTTGATCTCCAATAACACAGCTATATTCTCCAACATCCATAGGAAGTACATTCTTAATGTGTAACTCGGCAACCGATCCCTCCTGATTCATCTTATATTTGCCCCCATTACTAAGCTCCTCTTCACCTTTCCACCACTGCACAGGTATCCCAGCTTTGGACAGCTCACAGTGCAAGACTACTAAACCTCCCTCTGGGGCCTCCTGGTTCTTCAGGTTTTGTCGGAATGTGATGGGAGTTGCTAAACAATCAAAGTAGTATATAAAGAATTAAAATAAGTCAAATAAGTCATGTCCCTAAGGAGGTGTAATTAAGTTTTCATTCCTCACTCCTATTTCTACAGCATTTACAGACCAGTTTTATAGTAGTCACAAAAATAAGATAAAAAAATATTAATTTAATATTAATGCAGTTTAAGGAGTTTACATTCATTTAAGCATTAATCGTCCTACCAAAAACTTTGACAATGGCTTTGGTTTTCAGATCCCCACATAGGCAACTATAGACGCCACTGTCTTCAGGCATTGCTTTCTTGATAATCAGTTCCATTGTAGTATCTTGCTGCCTAATTTGATACTTCAATCCAGGCTTGAGCACCTCTTCTCCTTTTTTCCACTGAACCGAAATGCCAGCTCTCGACAGTTCACACTGCAGACTTATGGTGCTCTCTTCCTCAACTTCCTGATTGATAAGCTTCTTTTTGAAAGTGATGGGTGGAACTGGAAATAGGCACCAGTAAAGAAATAGCAGAGGTTGTACAATATATCCCAGTGTTAAGCCATGCAAGGCTCTGGCACACAAAAAGCAGATTTAAGAAAGTACTTAGAAATAGAAAGCAGAAAAAGCCACCTAAACTGGACTAATAACAAACTGCATTGCCTTACCCTGGATAGTAAGTTTAGCAGTTGACTCAGAATCCTTGGTTTTACACGAATAGTTCCCAGCATCAATTTCCTCAATGTTATTTATGATAAGCATGGTGATGTTTCCTTTTTGTTTCATCTCATATTTATCTCCTGCCTTCAAAATAACTCTTCCTTTTCTCCAGTCCACTGCAGCCCCAGGTTTTGAGAGTTCACAACTAAATGATGCCGTTCCCCCTTCTTTGCAAACTTCACTTTTCAGTTCTTGTTTGAAAGTTACAGGTAGAGCTACAGAAGCCAGATCAATTTGAGAGTAAACTCACAAGAAATTTCCATTAACCTTTTCACTTTCAAATGACTGCACAAATCTTAACTGATTGACTGTCATGGTAACAAAACCTACCCCGAATTTTGATTTCTGAAGTAGTCGTCTGATCACCTATCTTGCAGCTGTATAAACCAGCATCATCAAGTACCACATTCCTAATAATCATCTCAGCTATCCTCCCCTCAGTCTTCATGTGGTACTTTTCATCCAAAGTCAGCTCTTCCTGACCTTTCCACCACTTCACCAAAGCTCCAGGTTTGGAAAGTTCACAGCATAAAGTGATATTGTTGCCTTCCACTGTCTCTTGGTTTTTCAGGTTTTGTTTGAAAATCACTGGTAGTGCTGAGGGCACATAAATTACAGCAGTCACACAAGAGACGTTTCACGAGGTTGTATCTTTAAACTCGTTATATCTTTAACGAGTTTGACCCTTTAAGTAGTTTCCTACCATTGATTTTGATGGTAGCTTTGGAGTTCTGGTCTGGGCCTACGCAAAAATAGACGCCACTATCCTCAGGTACTGCTTTCTTGATGATAAGCTCCACTTTCGTGGCCGTTTGTCTCATTTGGTACTTTTCCCCACACTTGAGGAGTTCTTCTCCTTTCCACCATTCTACCTGAACTCCAGCCTTTGAGAGTTCACAGCGCAAAGTGACACTGTTTCCCTCTTCAACTTCTTGATTCTTCAGTTCTTGCTTGAAAGTGATGGGATGAGCTACTCAAAACAACACGAAGATGACAGTTCTTCCAGCTCCAACAATTTAAGCTTCTACAGAATGTTCTCTTTTACACAAAATAGCTCCTCAGTGTGAGAATACATACCATTTACTTTAATAATGGCCTCTGTACTGTGCTCTCCGCATACACAGCGATATATTCCACTATCTTCTGGCTGAGCTTTTCTTATTAGCAGTTCTGCTCTTACACCCCTTTGTCTCAACTGATACCTTTCACCAGTTCTTAACATTTCTGCTCCTTTCCACCACTCTGCATGTGCTCCAGCTTTGGAGAGTTCACAATGCAAACTGAGGCTGTTTCCCTCTGGAGCTTCCAAGTTCTCCAAAATGGTTTTGAAAGTAGCAGGGAGTGCTACAAATAGAAAGTTGGATTTCACCATATTCCAACATAGACACGACAAATGTCGCTAGCATATTCTTTCACCTTTATACTTGTATTTTGTTTGTATTTAGACATTCTAACCACAACTTGCTCAAAACAATATACATCAACCAGCAGCAGTAGTGACCACCGCAAGCATGCCTTGACCATTAAGGTCATGTGGAAGCAATGCCATAAAAATCTGTACAAAACCACAAATGTCTAACAAAAACTCTGATTTCATGTGAGAAGTGCCACTTAACAATTACATCCGATTGCCTTGTGTTACTTAAGCTATGCTATAAAGCTTAAGGTAATGTTGTTCTTTATAAAAAAATATGAATCTGGGAAAGGGAGTATATTTTTGAATCCAATTCAACAAAACACGGAAGACCACACTGTTCAGAATGTCTTAAAACCCAGGACACTGTAATTATATGAGTTTAATCAGATGGGTGGTGAGGGTGCTCCAAATCTGGGTGGATTCAGGGAACCTCAGCAGAAGTTCTTGTTTTGTTAGATGAGAATATGATCATGTAACTATGAACATTTCATTCAGATTTGTTAGGCATGAAATCTTGAATGTAATGGAAAGTTTGGATAACATTATGTAAAACAGAGAAACCTATTTTATCAATGAAACAGTTCCCCGCTACAAAGCCAGACTTTCTTACCTTGCACAGCAAGTTCAGCAGCTGACTGAGCGTGTTTGGTTTTACAAGTATATTTCCCAGCATCACTCTCTTCAAGGTTATTTATTATCAGTTTAGTTAATCTTCCCTCCAGTGTCATCTTGTACTTCTCGCCAGGTTTCAGAATGAGTCTTCCTTTTCTCCACTCTACTGGAACTCCAGGTTTAGAAAGTTCACACGTGAACACAGCACTGTCCCCTTCCTTAGAAACCTGGTCCTGGAGCTCCCGTTTGAAAGTGATGGGAAGAGCTGACACAGCATGAACAAACTTTTTTGATCTAATATCAATATATGCAGAAGCTGTTCAAATATTAAAAACATTAAATCCATCATTTTTTTAGTTTATTTAAACAGTCAAATTACCTTTGATTTTTACTTCTGCAGTGCTCTTCTGGTTTCCAGTAACACAGCTGTATATCCCAGCATCATTAGGATGAACGTTTGTGATTTCCATTTCAGCAACGTTTCCCTCTTGTCTTATCAGATACCTCCCACCTGGCATCAGGCATTCCTCACCTTTCCACCATTCCACAGGTACTCCAGCTTTGGAAAGCTCACACGTTAGTACCACACTGCCTTCTTCTGAAGCTTCCTGGGTCTTTAAGTGTTGTTTGAAAGTTGCAGGCAAACCTAAGCCACCGCAAAATGACACATACAGATTAATAGTGTATAGCGTACCCACCGTCCACTCATAATAAAAAAAACTTTATATCTGCTGTTGTGAAATAGAACAAGCTTTTTTAGTATGCTGTTATAGATTACCTTCAAACCAATGAGAAATTGTAGCACATTGTAGCTACATTTGGAATGTGCTATTAATTTCAAATAATTCTGTATGCATGTGAAACCTGAATTCTTGGAGAAGTCAAATGTCAGAATATTCTGTTAGAAAATTACATGATTCGCATACCAACAATTTTAATGGTGGCTTTTGTCTTTTGATCGCCATATACACATTTATATACTCCGCTGTCCTCAGGCACAGTGTCACTGATGATAAGTTCATATGTTGTGTCTCGTTCTCTCATCTGATATTTTGGACCAGGCTCTAGAAGCTCCTCTTCTTTCCACCATTCCACTGGAACACCAGGTTTAGACAGTTCGCAATGCAAGGTCACTGGTTTGCCCTCCTCTAATATCTGGTTCTTTAGCTTGTCTTTGAAACTGATAAGCTGCCCTGCAGAAACAGAATGTATTCAAAATTAAGGTTAATGGAGTACAGTCCATTTTCTGTCCTTCTGCTCTTATGCATCTGCTTCGAGAAAGATGGACTTGTTAACTAGTTGTTTAGTGGAATCAGACCTTAAAAAAACAATAAACTGTACATTGCAGGAGCTCAGAACAAAAAGATAAAAAGTCCCTCAACAAACTAGAAATAAATATCTATCAGAATAAACATCTATTTGAAAATAAATTGACCAATAACTGTAAACACACTTACTGGAAACAGTAACCTTAGCTGACGTCTGGATGTTGCCACACGTGCAGGTGTATACGTCACTGTCTTCATATCTTAAAGAGACGATCTTCAGCTCTGTCACAGAACCTCGTTGTCGCAGTTGGTACTTTTCTCCTGACCTAAGCAACTCATTGCCTTTCCTCCATTCAACAGGAAGTCCAGGTTTTGATAGTTCACAATGCAAGATGATACTGGCTCCTTCCTCAACCATTTGAGTTTTTAGCTTCTGTTTGAATGTGATGGGTTGAGCTATAGAAACATTTCAATCAACATAATGAAATGGTTTGGAAAATGTTGTAATCTCATATTTGATCTACAAATAGCAAAGTTGCTAATGCCTGATTTACAAAACTTGCACAAAAAACACAAAGCACTGTTTGCCCAAAAACATGACCAACCATTAATCTTAATTATGGCTTTGGTTTGTTGGCCTCTACACACACAGCTGTAGGTTCCACTGTCTTCTGGCAATGGATTCCTGATTACCAGCTCCTGTATTGATGCCACATGTCGCATCAGATACTTCATCCCATGGCTTAGCACTTCCTCCTCCTTCAGCCACTCAGCTGGAACTCCTGCCTTGGAGAGTTCACAGCGTAATGTCACATTCCTGCCCTCTTCTGATTCTTGATTTTTCAGTTCCTTAACGAACACGATGGGGTCAGCTGGTAAAGAGATAATGAGGTCATGCTACTGTCTAAAAGGCACCAGCAACATAAATTGTTATCAGATATAAATACATTACATACCATGGACTGTGATGGTGGCCATAGTTCTTTGGTTTCTACAAATGCAAGTGTAGATCCCAGAGTCCTCCAGCTTCAAATTGTTAATTGTAAGGTAAATATGATTTTTTCTTTGTTTCATCAGGTACTTCTCTCCATTCCTAAGTGTCTCTGGTCCTTTACGCCATATGTATTGAACACCAGGTACGGAGAATTCACAGTACAGGGTCACACTACCGCCTTCTTCAGCTTCTTGGCTCTGAAGCTGTTTTGTGAACTCAGCTGGTACCGCTGCCATTAAAATGAATGCAAAACAAATAACTAAACATCTGAAGTGCAATCAGACAGAATGGTGGTCAAAATGAAACATCTAGGTCAAGGACAAAAGCTCCTGGTGAAAGGATATGTCAGAACATGAAGGGTCATTTTAATTTGATTATGTGAAGAGTCAAGAGACAACAAAAATTTAATTACACATTTTTAGCATAATTTCTTCAAAAGGACCTCAAAGAGTCACGCAATTTGGATTTTACAAATAATGGAATTCACAAAAGGCAATGATTTCATGAGTTAAATAACTGCCTTTTTTTTCTTATGGATTTCATAAAAGAGCAGTGTTCCTGGTGGATGAAACAGTACCTTTAACGGTCACAACAGCTTTGGTGCTGACAGATCCAGCATTGCATTCATATACTCCCGCAT
This sequence comes from Hemigrammopetersius urotaenia, assembly GCA_037974485.1. Taxonomy (NCBI): domain Eukaryota; kingdom Metazoa; phylum Chordata; class Actinopteri; order Characiformes; family Alestidae; genus Hemigrammopetersius; species Hemigrammopetersius urotaenia. The sequence continues at coordinate 16,898,273 of JBBPDC010000017.1, forward strand.
CCGTGTCTTTGACCTCACGGATGGTTAACCTGGCTTCATTTCCAGCTCGACTTGTCAGGCAGTTGGAGGAATTCCAGACTAAACAGCCATCTTTATACCACATGATATGGCAAGGTTTTGAGGTCCTACAAAGCAAGGCCAAACTTCCTCCCTCAATAGCTTCTGTGTCCTCTAGTGCTTTGGTAATTGTTGGTCGCCTTTCTACAAATGACACACATTAACATACCAAATTAACATACAATACGTCCCGCATTCCAATGAATTCATTTTACTTTGGTATGAATTTTTTATCAGTTGCTTAATTAAAACTTTCAAAAGATAGTCCAGCTGTTACCTCTTACTAGCAGTGAGGCATAGGATCTCTTGTCCCCAGCTTCAAAAGAGATTGTTCCTGTATCTTTGCGTTCAAGCTGTTTTATGGTAAGGGTATGGTAACCTCCAGGGATTATTTTAATCTCATTTAAATCATTTGTGTACAGCAGGGTTTCATCAAGATACCACTTCACTTCTGTGAAGTCGCTTGGACAGATGCGACACTTGAACAACACAGTGTCTCCTTCGAGACATTCAACATCCTCTAGTTCATCCAAAATGAGCACTTTCTGACCTAAGGGATAAAACACCGAAGTCAAATTTTTGAAAATGTGTTTCCTAAATGTGTCTTTAAAAATCAGCTCTTTTAACCAAAGATGCTGGATCAAGGCTGATTATTAATATCAATGCATTTTGCTCTTACCCAGTACTGTAAGTAATGCCCTGCTCTGCATCATCCCAACATCACAGGTGTACAAATCACTATCACTCTTCTCAAGGTTGAAGATGGTAAGGGAGAGGACAACTCCTTTATTCTTCATCAGATATTTCTGGCCTGAACTGAGCACCACCATCCCTTTTAACCAGACCACTTTACTGACAGGCCTTTTAGTCTGACACTCCAGAATTGCCATGCTCTTCTCTTCTGCTCGTACATCTTTTAGCTCTTCCGCAAATGTGTGCTGGAAGTCTACATGGATCGAGGGAATAGGGCAAGGGACGCTTATTAAGGAATACTACAATATAAGTATTATCATTGAATGAACCTCAAGTCCGAAGCATCATTTACAAGCAAAAAGACATTGCTTGTACATTGCTGGCAATATCAGTAATTCAGTGATTTATGGGCAAATCAGCAAATAACAAAGTGGAAATTACAGTTCCCTTCAGGGCAAGCTATTGCAACAAGAATACACGAGCTGTGTGAAGAATGACAAGAGAAAAAGGCCACAACTGTAACCACTAAATATATATAGTGTATAGATATCGTGTATAGATAATGTTCGACCATTGTTGCTGTCTCTAGGCAACAGTGAAGCAAACTGGAAATGATTTTTCTCCAATTTGAAACCTGAAACGTCTTACAATATAATTCAATTTTTATATTAATAAATGAGGCACTTACCTCTGACCTCTAACCTTGCTCTAGTAGCAGTTCCATCAGCCTCACAGCAGTATTCTCCTGAGTCCTTTACAGTAGTGTTATGGATGATAAGCCTAACCAAATATCCTTTTTGGTTTACCTCATATTTAGGACAGACTCTGATCAACCTGCCATTCTTCAGCCACTTGATGGTGGCCTGGGGTTTAGTGATTTCACAACTAAGCTCTGCATCTTCTCCAGGCGTTGCCTTAACATTTAGCATGTCCCTGAAGACCCTCACAGGCTTCTCTGAGAAAAGAAAGCATAGACCATATGTTCAATTCACACTTGGCAAAATCAAAACATTCCTCAAATACTGTAGATGTTGTACCTTTGACAAACATCATGGTCCTGCAGCTGAGATCTTTGATGGTGAAGACCACATCACCTGCATCAGAAGTCATTACCTCATGGATGGTCAGTGTGTATTTGCGCCCCTTGTTAGCAACTTCGATTCTTCCATTGCTAACAATCAATTGTCCATTCAGGGTCCAGGAAGCCTCATCGATAATGTCATGTGACAAAACACATTCAAAACTGCACTTCTCCCCCTCAAAAACTGTAGCTGTCTTCAAACGCTTGATAATGGCAACATAGAGATCTAAAACGATTAGTCAAATGTTATTACTATGTCACTTTTGTCAGTCACTTTTATTTGAATACAAAACGTATGGAACTTACCACGAACGACAACCTTGGCTTTTGTTTGGCTAGTCCCTACATCGCAAGAGTAATCCCCAGCATCATCTTTTCTAAGCTTGTGAATGATGAGAGCTAAAGTCTTGCCTAAGTGATGAGTTTCATGCTTCTCACTGGCAGTTAGGATTGTACCATCTTTCCTCCAAATAGGAGTTACTGCTTGCTTGGAGACTTCACACTGTAAACAAGTTTTGCCGCATTCCTCGGCTACTACATCTTCCAAAGACCTGATGAACACTGCTGGCCTCTCTGAGGGATGTAGAAACACTGGAAATTAATAATTTTTTCATTTTGATCATGCATCACATGATCAGTAAATTAAATTCAACATGCTTTGCGTAATCAAATTATTTGCTAAGAATGTAAGTTCCCCTCTGACACTGAGCCTTTAACCAATGCTTTTGACAAAGGACTTTTATTTTACCCCATGGACTAACATGCCTCTCAGTCACATATTTAAGAACTGCTTCCTCTGTCAAGTGAAGGAAAACTCATTAGAAAAAAAACATGGAGTGAGAATGGTGGTGGGAGTAACTACTAAGCTAGTGAAATGTGTTAATGCAGAATGTATGATTTAGACTCAAGAGCTAACAAAGACACAGAGGCTATTTCTACATGAGACAAGACTAGAAACACCAGGGATAGGATGAGTAATAAACTCAATACAGGTGAACACACTGTTAAGCAGGCAGGGCTAGGACACATGCAAGAAACCACAACAACAACAAAAGCAAATGGTGACATAAACAAGAAATTACAAACAAAGAAAATGCAGGGCATTTCTAAAATGCAACTCTGAAGGTTCAAACAAGAACTTGCTACAAAAGTCAGTGTCGAGGAGAGGCCAGAAACAGAACATGGGAACTGAAAAGGAGTGACCCGCGGAGGCCTCTGGATAGAGGATACAGGCAACTGGACAGAAAGCTGAACAGCAGACAGGACTGATGGATGGATGACAGACAACTGGACATGGACTGATGGCTGGGTGGGAGACTAGACATAAATGGGAGACATGAGGAGAGACTATATAAAGTGACAGGGACAGTGATAGAAACATGGACTGACATAAAGCTGTAAACAGAATACATCCATAACGAGTGGGACAGACATGAGTGACAGAGACAAGAATAGGCACAAACAATTGAGGAAGGTACAAAACTAGAGGCAGGCAAATATATGGACAAGGGGAACATATGGTATAGAGCATATAGAGAACTGAGGGGCTGGTCTGGAAGAAAATGGAGAGGTCAGCCAGTCATAGCGACATCCTGGGAAGCTGACTGGGACTCAGAAAAGTCCTGGACACCTGGCAGTGCAGCATTCAAGTCCTGGGCAACTGCCCTAGTAATAGGATGCACAACTATTGTGACAGATCGGGTCAGGGGACTCAGAAGCAGGTAGATCAGAGGATACAGAGGACTTCAGGTCAAGGACTTCGTCAGCGTAAATAGACTGGGCAGTCAGTGGAGGGTCAAGAGATTGAACAGGCGGCAGTGTTTCCAGAGACAGGGGAGTTGACGGAGGATGTGGATTGAAGACAGCCAGGAGCAAGGGAGGTGCCATTGTAGATCCACAAACCAGCTCAATGGTAACCTCCAAGGCACTGAGTGGTGCCTACAAGAGGTGGCCCTCTGGAACACTAGGCAGAGCTGATGATATGGGTGACTCTGGGGCACTCTGTGAAGCATGAGGAGGCACTGTCCTGTGAACCCAACTGGGATGGCCAGGATGAGAGCCCAGACTTTACCAGAAGGGCCATTTTTCACAGATTGCAATGATTAGTTTAAACCTGCACAGCAAGTCATAGCCCTCTTGATGTTTAGATTCAGTTTCCATCACTTAGCCATTGCTATGTGTCTGAAACAACAAGCTTGTATACTTGTTATCAACATTCAGTTTTTGTGGTCTGGTGATCTGTCACGATTGAAGAGGTGTTAAAAAAGTATGTGGATGCAAGCAGATGACCTTTAATGAATACAACAATACAACAAAAGTATAACACAGGGTAAATAATGCAAGGCCAGACAAAAGACACAGAGCCTACTTATATATTAAATAAGACTACAAATAGGATAGGAGGTATAACAAACTAAACACAGGTGTACACACTAATAAGAAAGAAGTTCTAGGGCAGAGAGCACATGGAGAAAAGTACATGGGGATGTAAGCAAGAAGGGCAAACAAGGAAAACACAGGGCAACAGTTACAACAGTCTTTAAAAGAAACTAAAGTTTATTTAGGTTGCTGTATTTGCTAACACTCATTATATATCATAGCAATTGATAAATAATTGTTACACAACTATGTCAAGATGAGTTTCCATTATTAGCTTTAGGGTTGGCCCCCTCCATGTTCTCCCTCAAATGTCACTCAAATATCTTTACATATGAAAATCAAATGTAGTTCCAAATGTACTTTGCAAGCAGTCACAGGAGTAAAAAGACCGGAACAGAAATCTCACCTTTTACCCTGAGTGTTGTGGACTCACTGACGCCAATGGTTTTGAAAGTCACCCTACTCTCCTGCGGAGTGAGCTTTTTGAGAATGAGGCTGTACACTTTTCCTGAGTTCTGGATCTTGTTAACAAAATTGGGGTGAATCACCCTGTCATTGAGAAGCCATTGAATACTGGGAGACTCGTGGTTTAACTCACAGGAAAACACTGCAGTTCCATCTTCCTCTATCTCCACCTGCTCTATATGGCGTACAATCTTCAATCTTTTCACTAGATAAAAAATCATGCAATAACAATAGTTTATGTCTGCAATGACACTTTGTTTAATTCAATAAAAAATAATTAAGGAATGCCATAAAGTCTCTGAGAAAATAATCCTTAAGTCTTTACCTTCCACACTGATACGACCCCTGCTCTCAGCTCCGCCGGCCAGACAACGATATTCCCCTGAATCCATGGCCTTCACTTGCACAATGGTGAGCTCAGCACATGTTTTTTCACGCTTCATTCGATATTTTGTGGATTCTAGCAATGGAGTCCTACCTTTGAACCAACGTACTACTCTGGGTGAAGGGCAGAACTCACAGCTTAGAGTCACTGAACCATTCTCTTTAACCTCTACATCTGAAATGGGCTGCTTGACCACCAGGGGGCGTTCTGTTAGGACAGTTGAGGTACATAACAAGTGAATGGTGATTCACAGAAATATACCAATGTTTAGTTCTAAAGGCTCTACAGCAACTGTAGATGTTTACCTGTAACAAGGAGCTCTGCTGTTGACTTGCTCTTCCCTGAGCTGAACTGAACAGTGCCACACAAGCTGCTGTTGGTGTTTCTGAAAACTAGCCAGTGTGAGGTTCCTTCCCTCTCGATCTTAACCTCTGGGCTAGAGGACAGCAGCTCCCCATTCAAAGTCCATTTAGGAGCTCGCTCTGCCTTGATACTGGTTTCTGCTCTGAAACGAGCCTCCTTAGGCTCTATTACTTCAACTGAGCTCAGCCCTCGCACAATGCTGATGGCCTGCTCTGCAAAGATAATGTATCTGTAAAAGTTCAAGCTCAAACTATAAATGCTCTTCAGAGCCAATTAATCAAAATCTCATTTGTTTATATAATAGTAAAAGTAGTTAATATTATACAAATCTTAACATGCTAACAGATGCTCCTTGTTAGCCATGGTCGTCATTTTTGGTGGAATATTCTATTAGCTATATTTTGCTCATTGTGATCATATTATGTAAAACAGATTATGGTAAGCAACACTGTTTTATTAATATCCCTTTTTACTATTGAATTATTGTTATTATTATTATTTACCATGACTTTTCTACATTTTTATTATGCTAAGAGTATAAGCCATAAGTATCTCACCCTCCACAAAGAGCTGGCAGGATGTCTTGTCATCACCAGCATCACAGATGAAAATGTCCTCATCTGAAGAGCCCACTTCATCAATGATGAGTTGCCTGTAAACACCTTCACTAACCACCTGGTATTTCCCATTAGTAGCAATTTCTCGGCTTCTTTTGTACCACGTGACCTCAGCACTGGCACGGGAGACCTGGCACTCTAACAGGGCTCTGTGTTTATACATGGCAGTCTTCACCCGTAGTGGCCTCATAATATGAACTGGAAGCTCTGCAACAAGTTTGTTAGTTTTACACTTGCTCATAATGAGTTCTAGGGCTTTACTGAAATGTAGATAAACTGTAAACAATTGATTATTACCTTTCACTCTGAGCATTGCTGTTGAAGCAACCCTGTCTGCCATAAATGTGATCGTACCAGCATCTTCAGGCTTGATAGATTTCAAGGTTAATGAGTGAGTTTTGCCTGTGTTTAAGTTTAAAAATATATTAAGATTCCAAATATAAAATATAGTTATATATATAGACAACCCATTACTGTACTCCCAGAAGTCCACAACTAGTTGAAGTAGATGTTTTAAATGCACTGCCTAGTCTCAATATTTTTAAAAAAATCATGTCTTTTTATACAGTCCTATTGAATGAATGAATATGAAGTTAATTAACAATACGTAAAGGAATGAATTATACAATAAGACTTTAATTTCAGATGCTTACTTTCATGTCTGATTTTAATGTTTTCTCCGGCCTTTATTCTGCTGTTGTTCAGGAACCATTTCGCATCCACGTCCTCCAGGTTAACTTCACATACAAACGTTACAGGCTCTCTCTCAGTCGCACTGGCATCTTGAAGTTGCTTTACAATCTGTACATCTCGGGCTAGAGGAAAGAGTTACAACTTTAAAATGTGTAAAACAGAATATATGTTAAATATACAACGACAATTACCATCACCTTAAAGTTGTGTCCACATTTTTTAAAAAATAAACTTTGATCCACTATATATTATATATAATGCTAAAGACTTCCTGGAGTGGATTCTAGGATATAAACCATGTTCAACTAGTCCTGTGCCTGGAAGCAAATAAATGAATGGTTTAGTGAGAAATCAAACTGACACCTGACATTTCCAATTATCTCAGGAGTAAGAATATTGTTGTAGAATTGTTTTTTTGTGGCTACATATGTCATAAATACAAATTAATGTGATCCAGGATGTGATCAAGTCATCTCCAGCCCTGGTGTAAAAAAGCTGTCTTCAGCTGAAAAGTTTTGTTCATTTTTATCATTCACAGTAAATCCTACTGTGTCCTAAACCACTTCTTAAGGAAGAGCTGGGTGAGGTTTAAGCAGGTTGAGCAAGTTTTGGGGATGCATTTACAGAAACGATACAGGTGACTATTAGATTTTTGACAAATGTTAACAGCTCCCAGGGACACTCTTATTATTTTATTCATTCATATATTTCATGAAATACTTAAAAAGAATTAACATATGTGATATTTTATACATGATATGTGATGAGATATCCAACACTAATATTTCATTTATTGTCTCTAGCACATATGAGACGGGGGGGGGGGGGGGGGGGGGGGAGATTTTCTTTTTTTTCACTTCGAAGCACACTGTCAATGCTTTTGTTCATGTGTCTATTTTAGTAGTAGAGCCAGCAATTCTGAGATTAATTAATTTTGAACCGTACCAAAATCAATTAATGGAAAAATGAAATGCACTGAATTGTTTCCTGTAGAATCATGATACAATATTTCAATCTCAATGTTCAGTCAACTTTCCATCTAACAGCATAGCATGGAGATACCTGTGACCGTGAGAGTAGCAGAGCTCTCAGCTCCTTCTGTTTGAAAGTTGATCAGGCCCATGTCTGACAGTGACACACGCGTCAGAGTCAGGGTGTGTGTCTTCCCTCGTGCTGAAATGCGGCACGTGGGCCTTGATTTGATTGGCACTCCGTTTCTGGTCCATGTGCCGTGGACATGAGGATGACTCAGAATCACCTCGAAGGTGCAGGGTTCCTTCTCACTGAACGTCACATCCTCAAGACCTTTCAGCACCTCAAGTTTTTTCACTAAACATATCGGAAAAGCAGGTGACACAGGTTTTCTATCTGTTCAGTTACACGTTTCTGTTTTCACAAAATTTGTCTGCAAAATACAAAGGCCTTACATGCCATGGTGGATCGTCTGTGTCACTCACAAGTCGTCACCTATATCCAACTGAGTCACCATTTCCTGTGGTATTGACAGAAAAAATGATAGAAAACTAAAGTAAAGTGGCCCAGGCTGGTACCTTGCTCGTGGGAACCTAAGTGGTGCCACTGGCAGTTCTGGGTTTCAAACCCACAACCTTCTGATTGCAGGGGCAACTGTCTAACCACTAGACCACCAGTTGCCTCCACTTAGTGCTATTGGCAGAAACATTTCATTTAAGTAAACACACATTTTGAACTATGTTCATTGCTTTTCTATAATTACCCTGTATTAATCTTTACAGTGGACAATTCTATTGGTCAGTTCTATTGGTCATCATGAAATGTTCACACCATAGCATGGGCCAATTAGGTTTTCAAGTGGGGGAGATGTAAAAAATAATTGAATATATTTGTATGTTATTTGTATAATAATTGTATGTGGTATTATAACAATAACTAATTGTATGAATAATGTACAGGCACATTTTAGGCCTTAAAGACACAAACTGTCTAATTGTACTTTAAGATAACAATGGTCTTTAAATTGTGGTGTTTTTAAAGGTATACTACATCCCCCTCCCAGCGAATAGAGACATATTTGTACCTTGTTTGTATGGAATACCATACAATTTATTCCTAAACTAAAGGTACTGAAGACTGAAGACATACCTTGAAGTACTACCCCAGTGAAATCGTAGTACTGTGTTTCTTATGCTGTCAGAAAGAGGTACTGTAAAGGTAGATTTAAAGTCTTTTTTTCAGGTGAATGGGGGCAGCATGTTTGTAACCTTAAACTGTTTAAGATTGAAAAATGTGCATTGGAAGCCATTGCAAGGTGGATGGAGGTAACCTAAAAAATACAGTTGATACAGAAGACATTCCCGACCTAAGGGCCCTGAAGGCATACCCTTGTGGGGAAAAACTCCAGGGATGTATGATGTACCCACTTCAGTGACAGAGTGGAGCCCATTTGTATTGTGCAGGGAATGTATTTAAAGCTGACAAAAGTGGTACCCACTGGCTAAAATGCTAACTTTAACAGCATTGCCAAGTCTGCCATATGTTGGGGCATATCATACTCTGCTAGTTTGTTTTGATATAGACAGCAAAACATCAATTGACACCAAAACATCACAGCCATGCTTGAGATAACAGCGAGCCAAGACAAACAGGCACACTTGTGACCATCAGGAACTAGTTATTTTAGGCATTCAATAATGAGTTGTCAAATCCTAGGAAGCGAGCATGATGACGAATGTGAAAAACGATATCTTTGAATATGATACCCCAACAACTTCATAAGGACAACATTGGTCATGTTGTAAAAACAGCTCTACACATCTCTTAACATGCAACAGTAAAAACAAAATTCATTAATCAAGTTTATAATTAATAATTAGGATGCAATAACATCAGACTATAAACACGATACTGTGGACTTAAGAGAGAATTAATTAATTGGCACTGAAATAAGTTCTACATTCAACTGATTTTTTTCTTTTAACATGAAAAATAAATGTTTCCACAATTTTATCTATTACAAGTACTAGTGATCCGACCTTGGAACAGTTCCGAAAGCACAAAACAAGTCAGGATTAAGACACATCACAACAAAAAAAATGAAGCAGTATAAATTGATGAGCTGGTTTACTACTCACCCACTCCATCCTCAGATAAATGGCCTGAATTAAAGAGCACCTTCGCATTCTACTCCAAAAAACCCCACATTTCTCCCAGAATGATGAACAGCGGCTAAAGACCTGTAAGAAATATGAGTTCATCCAAGCTTTTTGTGTAGTTTTCGCTTCTTTTGGCACAAATCTTCAACAATTCACAAAAAGGCCAGCGTTTCACATGATGGGTCAGTGGTACAGTCCACCGTTCCCTGAGCCACAAAGCAGAAGTGTTTACTCTTTTTTTTACAGCCGTACCAAAGCCTAATACTGAACAGCTGACCTATCTCTCCTCACACTCTCTTTTCTAAAATAGCCGGGTGTCATTATCCATAAAGAGAGCAACATCTCACTATTAGACTTCACAGAACAAATCCCATCTACTAACACAGGAGATGGTAAGGCTGGGATTTACTGCAGCCAAAAAGTCTAGAAAAAATAAAGAAACAAATTTGACATTTAAGAAAGCCAAAAAGGATGTTGTGATCTTCCACAGACTTAAATAAATGAAAGAAAAGGACAGCACTGACGAAAATAGTGCTTAGAATTTATGTGATCGAAATCTGCCATTAGGTTACATGTTCTGGCATTTTACCATAGCATGCTAATCACATTCTAATCACATTTTCTATCCAATTTTGCACCATTTATTTTTTTCATTTTGTGGTGTTACTATTTTTTTCTTTGTACATATCTGCACTGAAGGAGTTGTTTTTAATCTCATTGAACGTACTTGCTTACAGTGACAATAAAAGGCATTCTATTCTATTCTATATGCTACATTTTAGTTATAATACCTAAATATAAATTTAGTTGGTCATTGGAAAATAATTGTAACATTTTAAATAACGTTGTTACATTTAGTTCCTCATTATATTCAACACAAAGTCTACAGAATGCAAAAAAGGCCTTTAAAAGACTTTGCTCTGTTCTTATTTGACTTGAAGCTTCAAAGTCTGCAACAAGGGGGTATTAAGGGATCCTTAATGCCATGCTGATAAGTCATCACTCAACAGTTCATAATGAACACCCATAGTCACACACAATGCAGTGTCTTTAGAAGGATTAGCCCCAACAGATAGCCAGAATGGGTAAAAAACATTACATTTGGGTACTTTTTTAAAATCTTAGTTAATTAAAAGTAAACATATGTAGCGAAAAATATACTTCAGCAAACCTCAAAACATACTGACATTTAGACTCACTCAATATGAAAGTTTTAACAAATAATTAAAAAAATGTATTAGAGTTTTATGTGGTGGTATGCAGTGCAGCAACCAGAAGTAAATTGTGGCCATTTTAATTTAACCTTATGAATCTGATTTACAATTTTATGATTTAATACAGAACTAATGCAAATCCACAAGAGCACAACTGATGAGCAGGAGTAACAGAAAATATTTTTGTATTTTTAAGGATTTTAATTCCTTTTGATGCGTTAAATAAAATGTAGTGTAAAGCAAGATTTTTATTGTGGAAGTATTCCATTTCAGCAATATTGGAAACATTAAAATCCTTTTTATAAAATCAAAAATCTAAATAATATTTAAGTACAGTGACAAAGATAAACAACAGATGACACATTTAGATTCTGTCTGCTCAGGACTTTTATTTCATTGTAAATCTATCTCCTCCTTTGTGTGATAATGACAGCAATCAGATTTTTTGCATGCCAGTGCCACCCCACCCCCTCCTGTGGAGAGGATGAAGCAAAGCCTTTGTGTTTGTTTTGTTGATCTGTTTGACAGACAAGAGCATGTGTGAGAGAGCTGGTCAGACTACAGCAATCTCTGCTTGGTGTAGTGATGTTTTCTAAGTGGGACACTGACGCATAGAGAATCAAACACTATAGCTATAACTGCTTCCACTCTTCATGGAAAGATTTCCACAAAATTTTGGAGTTTCTGAGGGAATTTGAGCTCCTTTTTCTGTAGAGCATTTATGAGGTCAGACAGTAATGTTGGACGAGAAGGCCTGGCTCACAATCTCCGTTCCAGTTCATCCCAAAGGTGTTGGAGGTCAGGACTCTGTGCGGACCAGTTGAGTTCTCATCCAACAACGTCTTTATGGAACCCGCTTTGTGCACTGGGGCACAGTCATGCTGGAATATAAAAGGTTCTTTCCCAAACTGTGTCCACAAAGTTGGAAGCATGGCGTTGTCCATTTTCTTGGTATGCTGAAGCATTAAGATTGCCCTTCACTGAAAGTGAGGGAGGCCCCACCCCAAACCCTGAATAAGAGGGGTCCCAACAATTTTGTCCATATAGTTCACCATTGAGTTTGTGTGGCTACGTGTGCAGAGCATTGTTCACATACTCTGTACTGGAGAAGCTATATCCACTAGGGAGGTCAGAGCCAAAACACTCTCTACTAGCACAAGTGGGTTTTCTTACTTGATACTTAACACAAGCTAAAGGGACAACAGATGCAACGATCATTTTAGTGTATACTGAAAACAAGGCAGAATCGAACACGGATACATTTCTGTAATTTTGAATGATCTGCACAGCAGACACCTATGAAATAACCAGCTAGCTACAATAAAATATTGGGCTTGATTCTTTCTGGAATTGACCTTTTCACCAAAATCATCACACTTGACTTAAACAACACTGCTAGTAGTATCAGAACTTATTTATGTAGTTTCTAACACTGTATTTTGTTCATGTTCATAGAGTCACGATTTGAACCACCTAAATCTATTTAACCTGTTTTCCACAATGCAAATGTGCATTATTTGTAGTTCCAGTACAAAATTAAAGAAACCTTGGACAACAAACACATTTTGAGTGATCTGCGTTTTGATTTTTTGGAAAGCCTTTGTAGACTAACATAGACCCAGTGTTCCTCTAGTTACTCTTAGAAGAATGAGCAGTTATTCTGATCTGTCACCTTACAGGTGTGTACAGGTGGACTCTGACACACTAACCCTTCTGGTGATGCAGAGACGGAACGCCACTTTAAAAATAGCCATAAGCTAAAGAACATTCACCATGTGTGGATGTGTTGGGTGAAATTAGAACTTGGCAATACAGCTGATCCCAACACTTAAGCTTAAAGGTACTTGTTTAGAGCCCATCGCAAGAGTTTCACATTGCCTGCAGCCCTGTCTTTCTCCTCCCTTTTCACAAGCGACTTAACAAGTATGCATGCAGATCACAAATCAACTTCACATGTGCCCGGTTGAGTTTTATGTTCAAATCAAATCTGGGCTCTACAATCAAATTGTGCTTCTGGAACTTATGTTTGAACAATTTCCTCCGGGATAAATAAAGTTCTCTGATTCTGATTAAAAAGTCCACTCTTCATGCCTCCATCCAAACCCTGAATAATACAACAGTGTTGTACAATGACTTTAAATATGATATGAAAAGAGACTGCGAATTGTGCTTCCCATGACACTGAAGGCATGCGACTGAAAACAGAGGTGGATGACCTTCAAGGCGTTAAATCAAGAGCGGCTGTTTGCAGCTTGTTGTTTTGAACTCAAACAAATAAAACATTAAACTTTGGTAAGTCTTTCAATCATCAGTGAAAGTAAAGCATTTCCAATACACTCAAATATCACTGAAACACACTTCTGTATTTCAAGTTGTGATACAATCCCTGTCCATTTGTTGGTCTGAGATAATCTCTTAAACCCCAGTCTGGGGGACGTCTCAGTTTCCCGAGACCAATCACAGCTCCACTCCTCTAACTGAGAGCACAAAATCCCCCTCTCCTGTTAGTTGACCTTGACTCTAGCCTAGTCTTTTCACTTCTATGTATGGCACAGAATTAACAACTGCAACCTCTGGTTTGGATTCCTGACAGGAGAAGGCCACTGCAGTGTGTTTGACATTTAGAATTCATTCCAAAGATGTATGTGTGCTTACAAATTGGCTTTCAGAAGATTATAGCATGCTCTGGTCATCTGGGAATTCCCACGTAACTCTTCCAGAGGTGTTTTTCACAAAGTAGGTTTTCTCAGTTAACCACAGCCAAAAGCCCAGTCCATAAGGAGATGGTGGGAACATTCCCATTGGGCAGTCTTAGGGGTTAAAGGGGTCTTAGAGGTTAAAGTATTTTTTGTTTTTTTGCTGGCAGTCTGTAAGCATTTTTGGACATAGGTCAATCTGCCTGGATTTATGCATCATATGTATAAAAACAGACACATTCCCATAATACTGGTCCTATTTCATAAACAGCCATTTTCATTGCAAACTTGTGTCATCACATACTCCTTATGAATATATATATATTTTCCTTTATGATGTGCAGAGTGCATATAGATAAACTAGTATCTTTTGTGTTCTATAATGGGTTTATGCTGTCTTACAGAGAATGGGAATAGGAATCTCTTTTAATTAGGAAGATTATGGTCTCTATTTATTAATAGACCTAATAGACCAACAGAGTATTACCTCCTGACTGCTGTCAGCAAATCTGGATGTGTTCATGTCTCTTGAGTGTCTATAAACAAGCTTGGCAGGACATCAAAAATAAATGCTGACAAGTGGCAAATAAGGTCACAATATCTTTTGGAATCAACATTACATTTGAGTTACTTCTTTCCTTTCTTCTCTTTCTTGGCATCTTTGCCTCCTTTCGCTGACGCTTCTGCCTCTTCCTCCCTCCCTGAGGCAGCCTTGACTCTCTTCTTACCAAGAGGAGTTTTAGCATACCAGTTCTGTAGAAAAACACGGTATAAATGCAATGTAGATATAATATATATTATTAATACTAATTATTGATTATTATACTATTAATTTTTTTACTTCTAAATGGTGTTTTCGTTTTGTCTTATTTATTATTTCACACAACATTTACACAGGAAGAGCTAACAAAATCAACAAAGAAAAGCCAACAACTGTTTCTTTACTTTAAGGGCCTCCTCTTCATCCTGGAACACAGGGTCAATCTTGGCCAGGGGAGAGACGAACTCGGCTGCGACCAATGGCCGTTTAGCCAGCTGCTGAATACGCCGCTCAGATAAAACCCTGCGTATCACTCGAATCATGTGACCCGGTGTGTATCCATCTGAGATCTTGGCCAAAGAGCTGATGTCCAGAGCGCTGGTCACCACCCCACCATTACACTGCACTAGCTGCTTCCACATGACTACATAAAACACACACCAGGATTTGTATAATTTCCCCCCCTCATGGACAAAGGTAGATCTAGAAAATGTCTTGAAATATCGCAATATAATTTTGTCATATTGTCCACCCAGAGTTAGATGCTTCAGAATTTTGCTTTTTTAGTTTTGCACTGGAGATACAAGGTTAACATAGCTAACAATGAAAGCTCCACCAATTCTGAATGTATGACTAAATCATCACACTCTTGACTGAAATCTCTAAAACTGGGGGGAAATCAACTACATTTGAGGAAAGAAGAAAATAGTACAAATTTGATTTATTCAGTGATGAACTGGACACATACCATATCTTGAAGCGTAGTCTGGTCGTGGTATGAGGATAATCTTAGTATAAAGCTTACACAGCGATTTTATGTCTGCATTGAGTGGATCGTTTGTTGTTCCTATAATTAAAACACGGTCTTCTCCTTTAATATTTTTAAGAATCTTTGGAAAATCTTTCTTTAGTCGTTTTGGATCGAGCTGTAAATACAATAAAGACCAACATTAAAAAAAACATTGTATTATATATAATTCCATAATACAGCCATATTTCATTAAGTTAAAGGGATTTCTAACAAGTGTTTGGTTACCTCTTTCTCCTCCTTTGGTACTTTTTTGTAAAACATTTTTTCAGCATCACCAATCCACACCACAGAGGGCTGCATTAATCTGGCAACCTGAAACACATTACAAAACAGACACTACTTCTATTTCCTATTAGGAAAGTTACACCGGATTCAAACTATATGGACAAAATATCATATTGTAATTATATTGATATTCCTTGTAGCATAAAAACACACACTGAAGTAGGGGTGGGCGATATGGCCTACACCTAGAACGGCTGACAGTGTCAATTGATGTAATTTCATCAGAATCAGAATCGCTTCTACTGGCCTATTGGAGCAACAAGTATGTTCTATAAGAGCTATATGGGTGTGGTGAAGGCACATGTACACACATAATTTTACATATTGTTGTTGTTTTATACTGTTGTGCTTGAGAGACACCCTAATCCAGAATCATTCTTCTACAATGAAGAAACACTGACATGATTGGCCAAATATTAGTTACACTTGTTAGTGTATATCATTGCCCCGGGTCATCCAAATAATCAGAGAACTGTCTTTAGTCAGGCTGTTCAACATATAACAAAACATTCAGTGATAGCTTAAAGGCTCATTTGTGCAATGCAGCCTTATGCAATATCACTATTATGAAGGCCAATATGGCCAGAACAGATAGCAGAAGATGTATTGTGTAATCCTAGTTAGAACACACAGAAAACACCCAGGAGTATTCCAAGTCCAGAAAAAAACAGAATTATATCACATTAACAAGACAGATGACAGTGGGGGTAAAACGGTGTGCAACCCATCACTATTGTGCTTTTACCTTAAACACCATATGGAGCATCATCTGTAGACCATTTTTGCCTGGGTACTTCCCCATCAGATTTAAAGGGGAAAGATCAAAGAGGTTTGCTCCTGTTTCCTGACAGATAGCATGGACTAACATCTTCTTCCCCACTCCTGTTGGCCCCACCAGCAGGATGGCTTTCACTAAAGGGACTTTCTCATGGACCACCTGGGAACCTTTAAGAGTTAGAGAAAGAGAGAGAGAGAGAGAGAGAGAGAGAGAGAGAAGCTGAAGCAGCATCTCAAACTCTAGTCATTCTAGCCATTCAAATGCAGGTGCTGCTGCAGGGTGCCAGGGAGTCAGTGGATCTACTTGTGGAATTCAACTTTGTCTATTGCTTCTTAGTCACGGCTAAAAGGAGAAAATATCACTTTGCCACTGTTGCTACTCAACACATTCATTTTCCCTTCTCTGCCTCTTCTTTCTGCATTTGTGAGTAAATTATATCTTTATGTGGAGGTTATAGACTCTTACAAGACAAATAAACTTTGAGAATTGTAATAATAATATCATAATAATAATAATATCATAATAATAATAATAATAGTTTTTCTTTTAAGAATAAATGAATCATTCTCAACAGGTCTGTTTATATACTATTACAGATGTTTATAAGATATTTTATCTTATAAGCATAAGAACAATTATTAGTGAAGGCTACACACCTAAAGGTAAAACAGCATAAAGAGCCATAACTTGTCGCACATCAGATAAGGAAGGCATGGGCTCTATGTCTGTCTGCCGCAGAGTCGTGCCAAGGTAGCTGTAGTCCCCTAAATGACAAAGAAACACAAAATACATTACAGAGTACTGTTACTAAAATATAAATATAAATGTTATTGTGTCATGCCCAGAAAAATAAACAGACCACAGATGCTTAAATGTTTCTCTGTATAGTTACATTCATTTTATGACAACAGACAAGTTGTTCTAATTCATACCAAAAACAGGAAAAATCTACCTGTCAAATAAAATACTGGTACAAACCAATGTAATCTTGAAGTTTAACATCATCTGCTGGTTTCAGCAGTCCCTGCTCCACCAACTCTTGATACAGTGACTCAATGGACCTGAGGGAGAATAACGGACTGGGATAAATCTGACCATCTCTGTGAACCATCTCTGAACACAAGAATGTATACAAACAGATAGTTAGGAAAATCACCTATCAGCTGTGAGATCTTTGTCTTTTTTTTTCTTCTTGCCACTTTTTGATCCCTTCTTTTTCTGTGTAGAGAGAGAAAGAAATACTGCCCTCTACTGTCTTATACTGCCCTCTACCGTCTCAATTTTATCTACTGTAAAATTAGCAGGCTAATCACTTAGATACTTATTTTAATCTCCAGGGTCCTCCAAACCTTTGCAGTAGCTTTGGCTTTCCCGCCTTTCTCTCCACCCAAAGCCAGCTTCCAATTAGCAAGTTCTTGTCTCATCAACTCATCCACCTGTCCAAATAGCACAAAGTCACAATATCTTAGGAATAGAATTAGTGCAGATCAGAAAGATTTTTAAGGACAGCACATGCAACTCTGACGGCCCATGCATCTCCTAGGCAAATATGGCATCCAAAAAAGTATTACAGTACACGGTAATATTACCGTAACATCAGTTTTTGGTCTATTTTATCAGAGGGGATAACAGAAAAAAATGAATGTAATTTGCTCCATTATAATTAATGCATTCAGAGACATATAATACCCACCATAAAATGAGTATTGCTTAAATAGTATGTCAGGGCTACAAATAGTCTTGCTTAACTGAATAAAGATGTTTTTTTTAATGAAATATCAAATGTATAGACAATAAATAATGCATTTATTCCACTTTGTTCACATTTACCAGGGGTGTCAATATTTGTGGATGGCACTGATTAAGCATATTGGAGGTTTTGGAAGGTGAGGACTCCATGGTTTGTGGGCAGGCAGCAAGGCCCCATTATTTAGCTTGATGCTATCCAGTACAGATTTGCGTTAGCTGACATAAAATAATTCGTAGTCAGTGTTTTCCTCCTATAAGCACTATAAGCTGTCCAATGACATTGCATTAGCAACACTTCAAGACCTTGTTGTGGTGTAAGGCTTCACATGATAACTAAAAAGTGTTAGAAAATCTTTTTTTTTTAAATTCACATGAATGCCAAAACCTAAAGTTTCCCAACAGAACCCAAGAGCATCACACTACCTCTGCCTACTTTCCTTCTTCCTGGTTCACTGGTCATCCTACCTTGGACTGCTGTTAATAGATAGTAACATCAGCATTCCAGAAACACCCCAAAAACTTTGCATTGCAGATGCTCTGTCGCAATCATCTAGCCATCAAAAGTCACTCAGATCCTTATTCTTCATGTTTCCAATACAACTAGAACTGACAGTTCACTTTCTGCCTAATAAACTTCCCCCTTGACAGGTGCCATTATAATGAGATCATCAATGCAATGTTATTAACTTCGCCTGTTAGTGGTTTTAATGTATGGGCGCTTTAAGAGTTTCTCTTGCAAGAAAACAAAATCTAGTGTCAGCCTTCCTGTCACCTGAAGTCTTATTTCTGCCTCTATCTCTTTCCTCTTCTGCTCTTTGATGAGTTCTGCTTCGTGTCTCTGGCCAAAGTTTTTGGATTCATCTCTGTTCTGCCAAACCTCTGCAAACATTCACAAAGACAGATTTATTATTCATTTAAACAAATACATTTGGGGTTATTATAAATCTTTGGTACCTACAAAACCTATGTCCTAGTTTTGTAGTTAAGAGAGTGAGGAAATAAAATTTGGGCCCACATACAAGCAAATCTGGGACAAGGTTGGTTTCCCATACAAAAGCAGTCCCACACCACACAGGATTCTAAAAGGACATTCTCCAATGAGAGTAAGATTTAGTACAGGGCTAGACTAAATTCCACATTGGATTCAGATTACGTTTACATCTAGACCCAGATTAATCCTAAGACTAGACTTAAAGGAATTGTTAATAGTTGACCATGAAATTTTGTGTAGGCTTGATCCGTCTCTAGAAAATCGGCACGTTAAAATGTGTTCATTGGAACTTGCCAGAGAACGTTTTCTGGCTATTCTGTAGATCTAGAAGGAACGCAGATGGCAGCATCTTCAATCCAGGTTCTTCCTCCTATGACAAAGGCTGAGTGTCAGTGACAGGCCAAGAGATAAAACCCTCATCAAATTAAATGTATCAAATGCCTGTTTTTTTTTTTTTTTAATTTAAGGTCGCTGATGTTCTCACCTCCTCTATTCCTTTCCCTTTCTCTTTTTTCCCTTTGTCGTTTGTCTCTTCCTTTCCTTTTGGCTTTTTGTTGGCTTCCTCCTCTTCTTTAGCTGCCAGCTCCTCCATCAGCTTCAATGAGATGCATATTTAAAAAAAAAAAAGACAAATGAGATCATATGCATGAAATTATAAACACGTGTCCATCTAGAATTTTTTTTGATCTTCACTTTAGAAATATATATATGTCAATACATTTACTATGGCTTGTTATATTTCCCAATATATTTACTATGTGTAAAATATATTTACTTGCAGGCATACAGTCACATCAATTAAGCATCTCAACTAGGGCTGGGAAAGTTAACGCGTTATTATCGCGTTAACGCATTATTTACTTAACGCCGACAATTATTTTATCGC
>JBBPDC010000017.1:16918406-16930528 GCA_037974485.1 Hemigrammopetersius urotaenia
AGATAGATAGATAGATAGATAGATAGATAGATAGATAGATAGATAGATAGATAGATAGATAGATAGATAGATAGAATCTGTGAAACATCAATATTCCAATATTTCAAATTATGAGTAAAATGTCAACGAGTTTGTGTAGCATTTCCATACACGGGCTGAACTGATTTAAATCACCACTGAAAAAATGGCAACTTTGCAAGGTAGCCGCCAGGACTGTTTAGAAAAAACGTTACCTACCAAGTATCTTTACTTTACCCACCTTTCTGCTGAGATATTCCCGTACCAGAGATGCTGAGACCTCCTCTACATCTTTTATAGAGATGTCTGACATGTTTGTCCAGGTACACAGTAAATGATTAAACGAATTGGCCTGGCTAGCTTAGCTACCCTAGCTCAACTAGGCAGCTAATGTTTACTCTCAGAAAATGAGCTACCAAACATTTGCTAGTGTATTTCCATATTTAAGGAAGGTAGTCTGTCAATAAGTTTAGGATACTGACACAGACATTCATCCTTTCAGCACCTATAACGAGACCTGAGCCTTGTGTTTACGAACGAGCAGTCTGCTAACAAGCTAGCTGGCTAGCTGAGGTCTGCAGACTCTATACGTTTCTATAGTTACCGGTTTGGGCTGTTATTTATTTATTTATTTATTCATTTATTCGGGAAAATCCCTCTGTGATTGGCTGAAAATCATCCCTCTGGGTTATGATTGGCTAATCCTGCTCACAAGTCTACGCCATGTGAGAACGCGTTCAAATCACTATAGCAACCACAGATAACAGATTACAGTGGCTGTAAACAAACACGCGTTTTAGTCATATTCAGCCATTCTCTTTTTATTACAAATAACGTGCAATAGCAAGGGACCATCCTTAGTTTTTTTTCCCATATAATTCAGGCATTTATGGAGAAACCCTTTGATTAATGTTTTGATGCAACAGCAACTCCACCTTGTGGCTGAAAAGGCTTGTACATGAGGAACCATTTACATCTTCTGCAGTGCAACAGGTAGGTGACAGAGAAAAGATGACATGGGAATTAGAATCATGAATCATGAGACAAGAGCTAGAATCATATAAGATGAGACACACTACCATGTACGCAACATTGTAGTGTGCCTTTTTATAATTACTGTAATATCATACACATAAATATTTATATCAATTGTTGTATATACAATACTGTATTATTATAGTCTTCCTCGTGTCCCCCATAGTATTTTTTTTTTGTTTTAGGAGAAGTATTTGTATATTTATAGTTCTAATTTATTTCCCCTTTTTACTCTCACTGGCTGGGTGTGCTGCTGTCGTGTTGTGTTGTATATTGCACCTATGGTCCAGAAGGACGATACTTCATCATCATCATCATCATCATCATCATCATCATCACTTACATACACTATATGGACAAAGGTATTGAGAAATTTTGGACAAAGCTACGCTTCTAACTTTGTGGGAAAGGCCCTTTTCTGTTACAGCATTACTGTGCCCTAGTGCACAAAGTAAGGTCCATAAAGACATGGTTGAATGAGTTTGGGTGGGAAGAACATGACTGGCCCACACAGAGCCCTGACCACAACCCCATTAACACCTTTGGGATGAACTGGAGCAGAGATTGCAAGCCTCGATCAACATCAGTGCCTGACCTCATAAAAGCTCCAAAATCTTGTGGAAAGCCTTCCAAGAAGAATGGAAGCTGTTATAGCAACAAAGTGGGGACCAACTCCATATTAAAGTCCCTGCTGGTGTTATGGTCACTTGTCCCAGTAATTTTGTCCATATAGTGTATGATGACATGATGACAGTGATGTGGTCCTCTTATAGGCCTACATCTTGATATGGACTAACATGATATGGAATAACATTCGACTGTTGTAATTAGTAGGCATGACTGATGAAGAGAGCTGTTTGTGGAAATGAACATTTGAAATTCCTGCTTAGGGTTTTTAAATTGCAAATTCAGTTTCCATTATCAATGTGTTGAACATTTGAAACATATGAGAAGCACATACTGTAAATTAATTTGTGTTAGAAAGCTTTCACTGATGCACTTGGAAGATTGTTCTTTGAAATGACAGTGTATGTACCTGGTCAGTTATGCTGTTAAAATGACACACATTGGTCAAAGTTTTTATTGGTTTTATTATAAGTTTACATATCACAAATATTTCTCCTATCCTAAAGTCACTTTATGCAAACTCAGCAGAGTGTTCATAAACTACTCACAATACTCTTTGCTCCAACATAAAAACACATGGGCATTGGAAAAAAAAAGTGAACAATGATTTCAGAAAAGTTTAATCATAAAGTGAAAAAAAAAAAGATTTAAGTGTGAATCAGAGATGTGATGAAAATTTATATGCTAGTCCTGCACCGTTTTCCGGTCAGAAATCAGTCATCTTGTGGAATAAATATCAACCCAGGTGTTCGTTTCAAAAGATCTTATATCTAAAGCCACAGTGCTGTACTACTTGCGTCCACCAGATTTCTTCAGATTTTGCATATGTTTAGTAATTGTTTCAGGTCTTCAAAAGGTAGTATATGACAAAGAAAAACCCAAAATACAGTTTTAAAGCATCGTTTCATTTACTGAAGGAACCCTCATTCAGTTACTCTATCAACCAATCACCAAATTTAGTTATTAATTCGGATCAGGGACTGGGCGACTTGCCACAACTAACAGAACCATGAATTCTGCAGGAGAATATCTCGTCATCAGGCCAAGATTTCAGGCACAAGTACATTTGGAGTATGCAGCAAGATAACGATCTGAAGAAAGTCCACAGATGAACGCCTCAAAATAAATAAAACCAGTGTTCTGGAGTGGCCTACTCAGAGCATGACCTGAACAAAACTGATGCTGTAGGAACATGAGGGCTTTTTACATTGCTGATACTGATGTTGCAAAACATTTTCATTTAAATAATGTAATGATAATTTAACATGCATTTCTTACTTTTCCTTGCCTTGGATCACATTTTGTGCAAGTATCTAGTGACAAATATACAAAAAATGAGAAAATCAGGAAAAAAAAACAAAAAACACCACAATATGGCCAAATGTATGTAGACGTCTGGACATTACACCTATATGCACCTTCATGAGCATTCATATAGGGTTTCCCAGCCCCTCACCCTTTACAGCAATAACATTACACCTGACACCAAACCTTACTGTAGACATTTTCCTTATTGTTCAGTAGACGTTTCCTGGCATCTATCACACCCAGATTATCCACCAGACTACCAGATAGTGACACACCATATACTGGTTTAGAGAACACATTTCAAAGTCCCTTGGTGGTGTGCTTTAAATTACTTCAGATGAGGCTTGGTATTGCCTATAATGATTTGTAGAGCTGGTTGGTTATGAAAGCCATTTCATGAAGCTTCATGCACAGTTCTGGTGCTGATGTCTATTCCAGAGGTGGTTTAGAGCTCTGTAGTGAGGGATCCAACAGTGGATACCCTCTATAGTCTACCCTATAGCACTTTGTGGCCCCACTTTGGTGAGTTTGGGTGGTCTACATCTTTATAACACAGCTGTCATTGCTCTGCGACTCTTCTGTTTTCACAGTAGTAGCACAGATGGTCAGGGCAGATCAAACGGAAGAAATTTCACAAACTGACTTGTGGTGAAGGTGCCATCCGATGACTGAGCCATGTTTAAAGTCACTGTGCTCTTCAGTACAACCCACCCTACTGCCAGTGTTAGTGACCTAATACACATGACAACGACTGTGGCTTTAACACCTAAGCTCATTAATTAGGAGGATTGTCCACATATTTTTGGCCATACAGTGTTTTCGCAGCACTGTAAGGAGGCTTTATTAAGAAAAAGTCAAATGAAAATGATTTTTTTGAGACTCTTCTTTTAAATGTAAGAAAGATGCTTCTGTTATTTCTGGATAGAAAAGGGTTGAGCTGACTGTTGCAATATTAAAAAGCTACAAAGTTATGGTTTAATATAAAATTCATTTTCGATGAGTGTAAGTAACGGCTCATGGGAACAGTTTGTCTGTTTTGGCACAAATTCATCCCAAACACATAATATAGTTACTGACAGTGAGTGCAGCTTTTGTATGTAAACACCATTTTGCACTTCATCATTGAGTGTATATCCTTGCGAGGAATGGTGGGGAAAAAAACTCACTTCCTCCGCAGTTTTTTGTTTGATTGATTTGGCCCTACTGTGAAATATGAACTTATTACAAAAGGAAAACCAGAATAAAAGACAGGGGAAAGTTCCAGAAGGGGGGAAAAGGAGCACATCAGTAGTCCTCAGCTGGAAAAAGAGAGAAAGAGAAAGAGAGAGAGACAGGGCGTCATGAGCCTGAGGCAGAGGAACCATCCAGATGAAGATAAAATTCACGCAGTCCGCTTGCTGTTAGTAGCAGGTGAAGGCATATCAGCATGCAGCAGGCCCAGCACCAAAACTAACCCAATTCATGAGCAGGGCAACCCAAAAAATATTTACAAAGTATTTTGGGGTTTGGGTTGTTTTTTTTTTTATCAGGGATAATACATTTTTTTCAGCAAACTCATGTGAAGGAACCTACGCTATATGTCCAAAAGTTTATAGACACCTGCATATTTGGCATTTCCTCTTGGTCCTAAATGGGAGTTTGTAATCCTTTTGCTGCAGTAATAGCCTCTTCTGGGATGGCTTTACACTAGATGTTGGAATGTTGCCATAAAGATTTGTTTGCATTCAGCCACTAAACCACTAGTGAGATAAGGGGCTGATGTGGGACTATTAGTTCTGCATCACAAACACCACTCCAGCTCATCCCAGAAGTACTGAATGGAGCTCCATCACTCCAGTGAATGCAGTTCCATTGATCTACAGCCCTACACTGTTAGCAGTGATTTTCAATGGAGATTATACAAGCTGTGTGTTTGCAGCTAAACACATATGTCAGCAATGGGTGCTCCTTAAAGTAACTAAATGAACTAATTAGAGGATTCTGATACTTTTGGAGATATAGTAGATATATGTATGGTAACAATGCAAGGTTAGGTTTTCAAACAGAAATGGATGAAAGCTGTCAGTGTTGCTGCTGGTATGTTCAGTATTTGAACTGCTCTGGTTTAGTGGCTGAAACTTGAAGTAGTATGATATACATGATAGTAATGTTATCAAATTTTGAGAAAGATGCATCAGCAGTGCTTGGGGATAAGTACTTTACTCTATTTGTTTGCTATCAGTAATAAGGCCACCTGGAACGGGGACTCACAAATGTAGTGCTGGGTACACACTGTGCTGTAAAGTTTCACCTTGATTTTACTGATAAAGGGCTTGATAATTAACAGTTGAGTTGAGGTAGAGGTGGGTTCCCAGAACAGAATCCTTCTAAAACTAGTTTCATCTACATCTGTGATATCATTCGACTGTAAGTAGCTGTAGATAACTGCATCTGTCACATAAAGGGAAGTGAAAATTTTAGTAATTCTAATGACGAGAACCTGAATAAATGAGAGCAGCAGTATAAATGGATTAAAGGGAATATCTCACATTTTTTCAAATTTCTATATAATTCTGTTATTAAGATAAGTGAACAAAGTCATTCAGAGTGAATGTGAAATGGTTTACTGAAGACCAAGGCAAACTGGGAGAACCAGGGGGACCAGGGGTCACGGAGTCTACACAATTTTATTTAATATTCAAATAGCACATTTCACACATACTCTGAATGACTTGTTGCAATATAAATTGTGAAACATCTGTGAAATTCCCCTGTAAACCAGCAGTGTTTAGTGTTAGTGGGGCATGAAGATTGAGCTGGTGGGGCATTTCACCACTGAATGACCCCCTGGCATGGGGCCTGGCATGCGTTGGGTTAGTGGGGCACTGCGGCAGCTTACTTTCGATGGTGAGGATGCAGGTGCTGGCGGCCGTTCCCCGGCTGTTCACGGCCTTGCACATGTACTCTCCCTCGTCCTCGGGGAAGGTCTCGGGCAGGTAGAGGCAGTACGTCTCTCCTCGTTCTATGTACTGATAGTCCTCACAATCCTGTAGCATCTCACCCTCGAACCACCAGGTGACCTCTGGCTTCGGTTCGCCTGTGATCTTCACCGTGAACCGGACAGGCTCTGAGTCCACCACAGACTGGTTCTTCAGAGGCTTCTTAAACCATGGTGCGCCCGACCTGCCATGGTCTTCCTCATCCTCGTAGGCCGTGGAGCCATTGATGATGCTTCCCTCTTCCTCTTCTTCGTCATCCCTTTTCTGACAAGACACACGACAAAGCGTTTTCACGTTTTCGATCGACTCAGGAACAATAAAAGGGCAAAGCAAAAAGTGGCACACCCCATGCAGCTCGGTCATGCATTAACCGCGTCATGCGTTAACAGCAGTGTCCAGAGAAGTCCACCGATTAGCTCTTAAACAAAGCGGCCCATGAAAGGTTTACTTTTTGGAGAGCGGCGTCAATCTCCTGCTGCTCAAACTGCATCCTCTGCAGCTTCTGTTCCTCGATCCTCCTCCTCTCTTCTTCCTGCCGAGCTTTGGCCATCTGTTCAAACCGTGCACGCATGTCCACTTTCTGCTTAAAGGGAGCATCCTCCACTTTAACAGAACTCTTTTTGTCCTCTTCCTCATCCTGTGGGGCATAAAACCACATCCTGTCTTTCGTGCGGCAATCCACAAAACAGCTAACATGAGACGACCTATTTTGTTACGCTTGTCTTAGACGAGAAGCATCAACGCTTATTGCAGCGTTAAGCGAGAAATCCTGCAGGCTCCTACCTCCACACAGCGCTCGGCTTCTCTTTCTTTAATCTCCTCATCTATTGCTTTTCTCCTTGCTCGCTCCTCCTCTATCTTCTTCTGGATCTCCTCTTCTGTTAGCTGCTTGATCTTCTCAAACTTGACCTTCAGGCTCTTGGCCTGGATGGAGCCAGTTCTCTTCAGTTTGGTCAGCTCCTCATACTCTGAACTCACCACCTCTGTGCTCTCATTGATCTCCTCCTTAAATACAAAGTGCAAAAAATAATCAGGTCATTCATGTTCTGAAGCACTGCACAAACACACACTGCCAGAGGCCAACTGACCTAAAGAGTGCTACTGGAGCAGGGATTCGTGCTACAGGATGCTCTAGAGCAGCTGTACATGGGCCAGAGTTCACCATCCCCAATGCAGGGTGTCGGTTAGAGGGCTACAAACCCTACCCATCATTTTGTTCACCTTAGTTTTCTGGAGTGATAGACCTTCTCTGGCCTCACACTGATGTTCTCCATTTAGGTAGTGCATATTAAGCATGTATTCTGACACATTATAATATACTGGGTCCTCAAAGAACTCCTGTTCAACTCCTCTGCTGTTTAATCCAAAGTTACATCTTCATGATCCAGAACTAAGCATCCAAGGTCAATACCTGACTTCACTAATGATCTTGTGGCTGAATGGAATCCAATTCTCACATCAATATTCCAATATCTTGTGTAAAGCCTTCTCAGAAGAGTAGAGGCTGTTACTGCAGCATAGGGGGAGCAAAATCCCCCCTTTCAAAAGAAACATTGTACATATAGTCAGTTAATTACTCTTCTTGTTGTTTCAGCACAGAAAGGATGTGGAACCTACAAGATATATATACTTTTGCCTTTTAAGCAGACTTTTTATTGCTAAACCAGTACCATAACCATTGTTAAAGAGTCGAATAAAAAGAATAGAAAAGCTTAAAAAAACAAAGTGGCTAGTCTGGCACCTCAGTAAATACAGTCGACCCTCAGTGGTTTGCAGATTTTTTCATAGAACCGAACTAATAATTGTTCATAAAAATGTCTGCAAATTTGCGAAATCCACAGATGTCCATTTAGTGCTACTAATATAATTTACTAATTTCGTAACACAAACATTATGGTAAATAAAAAACACAAAGAAAGTGCATCTTGAGATACCGCTGTACTCAGAGGCGGGAGGTTCGAAAGTAACCAGTTCATTTCTCCTTGCTGGTTGCTGCCCTATGACGCATCTCTTACAGATGCAGTCCAGCATTCAGGCATTAAAACAGTTCCCGCATGTAACAGGAAAATGTGCCATTACATTTTTAAAGGGTAATGTATTTAGGTGAGTTTAAAATTAAACGAAAGTGTTTTGAGAGCATATTTGCAGGCATATTTAGGGTTTAGATTAAAAATGTGTACATTTTATAGGCATTTTTTAACCACATCACAATTTTTTTTGCAATTTGCAGGTGCTCTTGGAATGTAGCACTCACAAAATCAGGGGTTGACTGTAAAGCCACAAGCAGGGAAAGACTTGCCTTGTTGTGGAGATATGTGCATGTGTAGGAGCCAGAACAAGTGAAAATTGTTGTCTTTTTTTTAGTCCAAAGTCTGAGACTGTATGACTGACTGTATGACTGTAAATAACTGTTGCCAAGCTGGCCGGTGGGTGGACTGACTGTCCTATAAGGAGTTTGATTGTGCCCACCTCTCCCATCTCCTGCCGGAGCTGCTCAAACTGCTGCTTCTCCATCTCCATTTTTTTACGCCGTGCCTCCTGCTTCCTCTTCCTCTCCTCCTCCTCTTTCATTTTCATCATCTCCTCAAAGTTGATCTCTAGTTTCCCAGGATGCATCGCTTCCAGTGACTCAGTTCTCACCAGGCCTTCTTCGTCATCTTCCAGTGCCTGTAGGCACAACAGTCCACGCAAGCACTTTACTTTTTTATTTAAAGGGGACATATTATGCAAAATTCACTTTAAAAAAAACCAAGTTATAATAGGTCTATGGGCTATACAAAATGTTCTTTGCACAAAATCACTCTCACATAAAGAGATCTCACCAGCTTGATTTTTTAGTGTCAGTCCCTTTCAAAATGAGCCGTCTCTTACATGCAAATAAGCTGTTGCTGGCCACGACCCACCCATTCCATGCTCCACCCACCCCTTACGCTGCTCGTTTCACACGTGAAAACGGCAGAAAACAGAGGCGCTATTCAGCCCTATGTGTTCAATAGAAACTACTTACATCTCCCTCATCTGCTGACTTGTCATGGACAGTAGGTACAGATCCCCCCACGACACTGAAGATAGCTCCTTAATCACAGCTCCTTATTCAAATTTTTCGTTCCACCTTAAATACTTAAGGTGAAACTTTTTAAGGTGGAACCGATTGTTGCTGGGAAATGGCCATCGAAAATGAAATGGAAGCACGCAGTTCTTTGATTTTCTTTGTCTGGGAGAAAGTGTAGGGATTTGTGCTGTTCTTTGCAGCAACAATAACAACACTTCATGTGTGACTTGCCTCTGCCTGTAGCCTGTAGTGGCGGATCTTCAGCTAATCTAGTGGGTGGGGTGTCGACAGATGAGGGGTGGTTCTATGCAAATTGGCTCGTTTTGAAATGAATTGAAATTGTGAAGAATTAACCTGGTGAGATCTCTTTATGTGAGAGTGATTTTGTGCAAAGATCTTCATGAACATGTTTTGTACAGCCCACAGACCTATTCTAACTATAATAACAAGTTTTGCATATGTTCCCTTTAATCTCAGTTCACTCAAGATATTCATTGCTACTTTTGTCCTTTGCTTGCATTTGATATCACATTCTGAAGCATGCTTTTAAAATGACATGCTGAGTTTAACTCCATTCATGTGTTGTACACACAAACTCCTTAAAAGAAATAAGGCCCAATAAGACCAGAACTCTCAAACACTTCTAGCAGCCACTGAGATGCAGAGTTGTGTAGCCTGCAACATTTTGGGGTGAAGTATAAAAAGTATCGGCAAAAGCTGAAAGAATAGTATAGTATTGTGTAGTATAGTATGACATGTTGTTTAGGTGTACTGAGTGTGCAGTAACTTGGCTGAATAGTGGACGTTGATTTAAGTTTAGCTTTACAGGTTTAAGAAACAGATGGGGACGACTTGAGCACTATGTATGTTGCTCTGAATAAGAGCGTCGGCTAAACGCCGTAAATGTAAATGTAATGTAAATGTATTGGGTAGGATATGGTATAGTATAGAACTTGTAGTATCCTAGTATACCTAGCATCTATGCTATAGGCCCTTTTTTCTCCTCAGTTTACACTCTTAAATATATAGATGCTAAAAACTGTTTGTATACCCCACAGAACAGAACTGCTTTTGGTTCTTCAAGATAATTCTTCAGAGAACCATTTTTGCAATGAGACATCCAAGTGTGAACAAGCTGATATAAAGATTCTAGGAAGAACCTTTCAATTGTTATAGAATATTAATTGTTTGCAAGTTCTTTATACTTTAAAAGATTCTTTATGCTTACATATCTCTTTTTAAAACATGGTTTAAAGTGTAGGAAGAGTGTACTAAACTCTAGACCTCTCTTTCAGGTCAAAAATTTAAAGTCTTCAAAGTGAGGCATGAGCAACAGTGATAGCAGTATAGAATCTGACCCAGCATGAGCAACAAGTGGAATCATATTCTCACTAATATAACAAAGCAAAAATGAATGATCATTCTAAATATTTAAAAAAGTACAGATGCATAATAAATTGGACTATATTGGTAAGAAAAAAAAAATAATATTCAGAATCACAAAGTTGCTTGTGCCATATCGCAAGAAATCTTAGCACTTTGTATAGTTTTTTTTTTTTTAGAGTTTCTTTACTGGATGTAGGGCTGGGTGATTTGGCCTAAAATCAAAATCTCAATTAATTGAACATTTTAACTCGATTACGATTAATGAACGATTATTGTATTTATTTTTTATTTTTTTGCCCTCATAGTTCACGGACAAGTTGCTCAGTTGTCTCGGTGTTTAAGCTCTCCATGCTCGAAATGTCGCCGGAATAACATAACATAACAGAGCGGGGTCAGGTGACTCCACGCGCGGTAGTGTTTTTAAAGGGAAAGTAATCAAAATAATCAACCAGGAAAAATTCGATCAATTATAGGTTCTGAATGTCGATTTCGATTACTTTTCGATGAATTGCCCAGCCCTAACTGGATGGACTACTTGAGCACTGATGTACGTCGCTCTGGATAAGAGCGTCAGCTAAATGCCGTAAATGAAAAAGTGCCTTACTTCTCCTTCTCCAAACGTGGTCATATTTTCACGATCCTTGGATGGGCTCTTTGAAGACAATTCAAAAAAGGAGAACAGAAAAGCATTGCAGGAATGACATGTTGAAATAGGAATCTTTTGCTAGATGAGGTAAAGAGGTACTATATGTGTGCTCAGATGATGTGAGTTATAAAGCAGAGCATGCATTCACCATGCAACAACACCCTTATTATGATCATGTCAAGGATCCTAAAACTGCTGGTTATTCACAAAGAGCTCATTGTTTACACGTAGACAAGTATTCACTAAGTACCCTGTATATCAGTACAGTGGCCTATACCCACAACATAGGTGCACTTTGTAGGAATACAGTTATCGACAGTTATTTCTTTCTCTCTCTCTCTCTCATTCATTACTAGAAAGGAACCACCACAGGACCACAGCTGACCAGTTACAGTGGTCAGAAATTGGTCATAGCAACAGATAGGCTATAATATTTCCTCAGATAGAAAACACAGGCAGTTGCCTAAGGTGGCAAATTGCCAGGGGTGTTGCCAGCTCTCCTTTAGTAGCTGCTTGTCTACAGGCAAAGGAATGTCATCCCTCCTTCCTCTAACAGAAATTTTGAAACTTGCCAGGCACATAATCAAATATAACTGGTAAAAGTCAAAAATATTTTTTCTTGTTACGAAGTCTGTCAGTTTCCTCCCTTCCAGTTTCCTCCCTTTCAATGACGTACATAAAAGCAACTTGGAAGATAATATTTTCCAACTAAGGAAAAGTATACTAAATGGAAATACACAAAAAGTATTGGGACGCACCTGTTTTTCAGGGTTTGGACTAGGCCCCTTACTTCCAGTGAAGGGCAGTCTTAATGCTTCAACATACCAAGACAATTTGGAACAACGCCATGCTTTGATACACTAGAATAGAGTTTACCTAAACTTATCTAAACTTCATGTATATAAACTAGGGCTGGGAAAGTTAACACGTTATTATCGCGTTGACGCATTATGTACTTAACGCCGACAATTATGTTATCGCGCGTTAACGCAGGTTTTTGTTCTTTATCCTTCTACCCATCCCGAGGCACCTGATGGTGCCATCTCCAGTAGATAAAGGCCAACCCTGCGAG